>BQNB010175345.1:0-13169 GCA_026074375.1 Tanacetum coccineum
GTACTCGTAAGAGTTAAATTGGTTAACTTGATTGTTAAATTCCAACACATATAAGTCATGTAATTTATTTAACTTACTGGGATCATAACATCAGTGAGAAGTTGGTCCGTCATAGCACGCTACCAAAGACATATCAAAAGCTATAGTGAAACGATTGGGTGGAATATTAAGTTCCCAAGTTGCAAATAAAAGTTCATCTCAAAATTTATTTTACCTTCCTTATAATCGTATAAATTCCATCTATCTGTTAAGATTCATTAACCTATTCGACATATTAAAGTTAATGGTTACATACTGCATGTACGATCCCATAAAAGTGCCAGATAAATGTAATTTGCATATGGATAGCAAGATTTAGAAAGTTGGTTAGTCAAAGTGGTGCTAGAAGGCACTCTTCTGAATTTACATATATGTACACATTCAGCAAGTACCCTTTTATGTAACTGCTAATTAGCTAGTTATGTTTGTTGATTTTTTTTTTCGAAATTTCTCCAATCTTTTTAAGGTGCTATGACTTTTCAGTTTGTGCTAGACTGCTAGTTGTATTATTTGCCAAGTTAAACGAAGACCAAATATAAAGCTCAATGTGAAACTAAATGAGCCCATAATTTAGAAACTAGAGAGCCCAATTAAACAGCCCAGATAAATTGATAGGTATGATTTTATTTTAGGGGTGTTGATTGGTTCGGTTATCGGGTTGTTCGGTTAAATTTTTTTATTAACCAAAAAACGAACCGAACCGAACTAGAATTCAACGAAACCGAATCGAAAACCGAATTTAAATTCGGTTCGGTTATTAGTTCTTTTCGGTTATTTTCGGTTTCGGATTTCGATTTATTCAATTTTTTTTGTTTTTTCTGCTCACCCCTATTTTATTTAGTTACTTGTCTTTTCTAGTTTATCTTAGTTCCGATTTATTATGGTGTTAGGATGATGGGTTAAAAAACATTAGATTCATTTTTTATGCGATATATATCATATCATATCGTTCTAGTTTTTACGTTAACTTTGACCCCATCGACTTAAAGTCTTGGCTACGCTCCTGCATACAATATAGAAAACATCCACTTCTCCGGATTCTAATCAGCTTATGACATTTGATATCAGAAAGTTTTTCGTTAGATTATTGAGAAGGTATATCATTTCTCATATTTTGTATGATCATTTCTCATATTTTGTATTGGTTGGTTGGGGAGTCACAATCTCTTACATATATTGTATTGGTTGGTTACGAAATATATTAATCGTAAAATAAAACGAAAAACACCTGCTAAATCACCTGGGGCCCCGTCAATCAATTATTAGGCGGAAGACGTCCAAGAAAAAAAATAATATATCAAATTATTAGTGATAATAACGGAAAGCTATTTTGTTGCATGTGTTATAGACTATTATAGTGTACACTTGACAAATTGGAAAAGGGACACCGGCAAATGAAAAATAAGAGGGATGTGCATATGATATATATTATTGCATCTGTGATGTGCACAAGTTACTGCAAATGATTCAATAAACTTCTTGAAAACAAAAGAACACACAAGTAGGACATTAAAATTTTAATCCAGAACCATTCAACTTTTCTTCGCTAATCATTTCCGGGGTAAAGTAGTTTTTCCAGTCGCCAACTTTACCATTTTGAAAGAATGCATTCTTTTAAATCAACGATAGTTGGAAGATTGTTTCTGGTATTCATTGAAATTAACAGATTCAATTTGTTATCTCGTTCATTGTTTCTAGTATTCATTGGAATCAACAGATTCAATTTTTATTATCTCGTTTTTTTCACTACATCAGTTGGTAACACAAATTGAATCTGTTGATTCCAATGAATACTAGAAACAATGAACGAGATAACAAATTGAATCTGTTGATTTCAATGAATACCAGAAACAATCTTCCAACAATCGTTGATTCAAAAGAATACCGATAATCAAGCAAACTCCAACAATCGTTGATTCAAACGAATACCGATTATTAAGAGAATCTTAGCAAAATCGCCAAGAATAGATTGATTAAAGCAAAGCTTTATTATCAATTTATCAATATCATCAATATCAAAATATTAAACCATATATTACATCATGCCCTTGCACATCCTTTTATAAGAGAATGAGTGCTTACATGTTAGCCTTCTAGAGCGATATGAAATAAAAGATAAATATAAACATAAACTACGAAACACGACATTACAAGGTAAAAATAGCCGTGAAGGCAGAACCACATCATTCTCCCCTTTGAAAAAACTCGTCCCTTGTACTTGTAGCATCCAAATTTGTATCCCCTGCATCAAATTCCCTTTATTTATAATGACTCGACCTCGAACCTTTATCGTCTTAAAACCGAACTTATCGACCATGGGTTTAGCTTTCAAATACCCTTCTTGATATTTTTTGCCAATCAAAATACTAATCTTGACCAAATTACATTTTTGAAACCAAATTAACTCATGAGGGTTTGAATCTACGACTTTTTGAAAAATCAACACTTACAGTAATTTGGATCATTGAAGAGCAAAGATCATTAGCCACAACTACAACGTATTCGGTGTTGTCTTCTTCCCCACCAAATCCTCCTTTCCAACAAATCCTTCTTCCTCTTCAATGACATCTTCAATATCGATATCATAAACTAGCATCGATTCTTCTTCTACACCCAAAACACCACCTGAAAATGACACATTATTTTCATCCTCTTGAAAATTTGGATAACTGCCAACAAATCCTTCTTCCTCCTCCAACTCGTCTTCAAATTGATCATCATCGAATACTGGGGGTCCTTCATAATCCGCCACACTATAATCTCCCCATTCATCAGAAGATGAACTGTCACCCTCAAAGAACGGATATTCTAACTCTTCGCCTTCACTTCTCAGGAACTTCGGCTCTTGATACCAACTGATGTCGTGAAAAAAACGAGATAACACAAATTGAATCTGTTGATTCCAATGAATACCAGAAACAATGAACGAGATAACAAATTGAATCTGTTGATTTCAATGAATACCAGAAACAATCTTCCAACTATCGTTGATTCAAAAGAATATCGATAATCAGGCAAACTCCAACAATCGTTGATTCAAACGAATACCGATTATTAAGAGAATCTTAGCAAAATCGCCAAGAATAGATTGATTAAAGCAAAGCTTTATTATCAATTTATCAATATCATCAATATCAAAATATGAAACCATATCTTACATCATGCCCTTGCACATCCTTTTATAGGAGAAGGAGTGCTTACATGTTAGCCTTCTAGGGCGATGTGGGATAAAAGATAAATATAAACATAAACTACGAAACACGACATTACAAGGTAAAAATAGCCGTGAAGGCAGAACCGCATCAACTTGTAGCATCTAAATTTGTATCCCCTGCATCAAATTCCCTTTCATTATAATGACTCGACCTCGAACCTTGATCGTCTTAAACCCGAACTTATCGACCATGGGTTTAGCTTTCAAATACTCTTCTTGATATTTTTTGCCATTCAAAATACTAATCTCGACCAAATTACATTTTTGCAACCAAATTAACTCATGAGGGTTTGAATCTACGATTTTTGAAAAATCAACACTTACAATAGTTTGAATCATTGAAGAGCAAAGATCCTTAGCCACAACTACAACGTCTTCGGTGTTGTCTTCTTCCCCACCAAATCCTCCTTTCCCAACAAATCCTTCTTCCTCCTCAATGAAATCTTCAATATCGGTATCATAAACTGGCATCGATTCTTCTTCTACACCCAAAACAACACCTGAAAATGACACATTATTTTCATCCTCTTGAAAATTTGGATAAGTGTCAACAAATCCTTTCCCAACAAATCCTTATTCCTCCTCCACCTCGTCTTCAAATTGATCATCATCGAATACTGAGGGTCCTTCATAATCCGCCACACCATAATCTCCCCATTCATCAGAAGAAGAATTGTCACCCTCAAAGAACGTATATTCTAACTCTTCGCCTTCACTTCTTCTTGGAGGCATCTTAAACAGGAACTTCGGCTCTTGATACCAACTGATGTAGTGAAAAAACGAGATAACACAAATTGAATTTGTTGATTCCAATGAATACCAGAAACAGTCTTCCAACTATTGTTGATTCAAAAGAATACCGATAATCAGGCAAACTCCAACAATCGTTGATTCAAACGAATACGGATTTTTAAGAGAATCTTAGCAAAATCGCCAAGAATAAATTGATTAAAGCAAATCTTTATTATCAATTTATCAATATCAAAAACCATATCATACATCATGCCCTTGCACATCCTTTTATAGGAGGAGTGCTTACATGTTAGCCTTCTAGGGCGATGTGGGATAAAAGATAAATATAAACATAAACTACGAAACACGACATTACAAGGTAAAAATAGCCGTGAAGGCAGAACCACATCAATAGGTTCGAAATGTATGTCGCCTAAATCTAAGGGTCGAAGAATGAATCATTTTTGTATTTTTATATTTTTTTGAAAGCAAGTAAACAATCAGGTATTTGAAAGGAGGGGGGGTTGACTACGCTAATTAACTTCTCCTAAATGTAAGAAACATAAAAGGGTGAGAACTTCTTATAGGGGGAAGAAATGTTTACCTAGGATGCATGTTGATACAAAAGTTGGACGATCCTTGATTAGGCCCGAATTAGGAGTAATACGGATCTGCTAGGCTCCGGTTCCTGTATCAATTAAGTCTTGATGTATGAGACCTGCGCACTAAGAAAGCAAAGCACCGTTAGGCTTACCGTGGGATTGTCTCCCACGATTATCCTCCGGCGTGAGAGTAAGTAATCGGTTTAGGGTTTTAGTGGAAAGTTAGGGTTATGAGAGCATACCTTGGATGAGAGCCTAGGTGCCCCTTATATTCTCACCAAACCCTAATGGGCTTTGTCCCATTAATTAGGTTAATAACCAAGAGGCCCCACCGTTTATTTTAATAACTAGTGGGCCCCTCTCCTGATCATGACTCGTTCGTAACGGGTGTTATAAATATGTGGAGTATTCCTTATTGACTATTGTAGTTTGGTCAGTCTCACGTCTATATAGCAGCCTAAACGAATAACACATGTCAGATTGCCTATGAATACAACCGATAACTAACATACACTTTACTCTTTTTAACTAATAATCTAAGACACATGCACCAATTAACCAATCATATTTAGTCTTTCTATACATAAAAGTCATGATCAAACTATTACTAAGCATTTTGATAATAAAATACCTAAAAACCGATATTAAGGTATAGAGGTGAGACTATCCTAGCCCTTAATTTTATTTCAATCCAACGGTAGCTACTCCTCCTCCCATATTTTAACTTTTTTTAAAACAACATATCTTGCAAACGGTAAATCGTCAAACTACGAAAAATATACTATCGTGATGAGAATATTTTTATCTTTCAGTAGATAGTCACTTTGATATATTTTCGTCGATCTTTTAGTGTTTAAATTTCCTCAAGAAAAATTACACGTGATTCGTAAAATCACTTGTGATTTTTTGTTTGTTTTTTTTACAGTATAGATAAATAACTTTTATGATTATTTACATAGTAGTGGAAGATAAACGAGTAACAAGCTGTGCCGTTGCCCTTTTTAATTAAAAAGCTAATTCTTTTGAAAATCATATTTGTGGATATCGGTGTCATAACAGTACTGTTCATAACCTGTTGGACTCTGTTGAGTAGCTCTACCACTTTAGGTTCAACGAAAATAAAGGTATCAAACACGAAATTTAAAAGAAAATCACGTGTAATTTCATAGATCACATGTGATTTCACAAAATCACATTTGATTTTTAAAGTAATGACGGAAATATTTTTATCTTTCAGTAGACGGTCATTTTTATATAATTTTGACCATTTTTAGTGTTGAAATTTCCGGAAATTTTTTTTTATACGTGATTTGTAAAATCATTTGTAATTTGTTGTTTTAAAATTCACGTGTGATTTTATAAATCGCATGTGATTTCACAAATTTACATGTGATTTTTAAAGTAACAAATCACGTGTGATTTTATAAATCCATAAATCGCATGTGATTTCACAAATTCGCGTGTGATTTTTCTGTGCGGAAATTAAAAAAAAGTTTGTCGAAAGTATATATAGAAGTGCTTATCTATAGATAGATAATTTAATTCTCGTCGCGATGGTATAATTACTTTTGCGTAACGATTAACGGTTTGAGAGATATTTTAATTTAAAAAAATAAAATGCAAGTGCTTTTTTAATTAAATTAAATTGAAAATTAATTTAAACAATTAGATGGAAATATGATAGATAATTGAGATTAAGTGATTTGTTCTTTAATTAGACGTTAGTTATTCTATACGAATATTTTCTCTTAAGGTATAACAAGTACATATAAAACGATAATAACTCAATAATGTACCACATGGAGAGTAGGGGTGTGTATGGTACGGTTTTTGACCTAAAGCGAGGCCGAACCAAAATATTCGGCTTTTATAAAACGAAAAACCGAAACCTTTCGATTTTTTGCGGTTTGATTTTTACGGTTCGGTTTTTTATCAAAAATCAAAATTGAATCGAATTTTTCGGTTTTTAAAAAATTAAAAACCATCTATCGATTTCTAATTTCGGTCGATTATTTCAGTTTTTTTGTTTGATTTCGGTCTTTACGGGTTTTCTGCACACCCCGAGGGTGTTTAAATTTCTTTTAAAAAACAAACATTCCCAACAGTCGCACAACTAGCCTAACGACTAATTTTCTTGTGCATTTCTTTCGGTCAACTATCCGTCCAATTCACAACAAAAAAACCAAGAGGACCCGTTTCATGCTTGTCTCGTAAGGGGTACGCGTCTTCATGACCGACCGGCGGAAGGGTCGACCATGTCATTACTACTAGTCTTGAGTCCATTTCATGTATTAAATCGGTTTTGGTGACATATAAGATTTATATGATATTTAAAAAGTTATACACCAAATGACTGAATACAAACACTACTATAAATACATTGGAATAATTTTCATTTCATTTCATTCATTAGTGTTTACCTGCGGCCTATAGTAATAATGCAAATGTACGAAACCTTCCTCGAATGCCTTCGAGCTCAATCACCCCAACTCGATCCTACACTTCACGACATCATTCACAGCCCAGTCATCGACCCGTCAGCCTACACGGCTATCCTAAAATCTTCCGTTAGAAACCTTCGTTTCAACACTACTTCAACCCCTAAACCTACTTTTATAATCACCCCGATTAAATATTCTCACGTCCAAGCCGCGGTGCTATGCGCTAAAACACTCGGTATTCAGCTCAAAGTTCGCAGTGGAGGCCATGATTACGATGGGATATCATATATCTCATCTGAAGAAAACTTCATTGTACTCGATATGCAAAATTTACACAAAATTGACGTTGATATCGCCAACGAGACTGCAACAGTCGAAGCAGGAGCTCACTTGGGTGAACTGTATTATCGAATTTCCGAAAAAAGTAATGTGCATGGTTTTCCTGGAGGTGTGTGTCCAACAGTCGGAGTTGGGGGACATTTTAGTGGTGGAGGTTACGGTACCATGCTTAGAAAATACGGGTTATCGGTCGATCAAATGATTGATGCTCTTATTGTCGATGTTAACGGTCGGATTTTAGAGCGAAAAACCATGGGTGATGACTTATTTTGGGCTATTCGAGGCGGTGGTGGTGCTAGTTTTGGTGTTATATTATCGTACACTGTGAAGATAGTTCGTGTACCGGTAACCAATACTATGTTTCGGATGACAAAAACTATTGAAGAAAACGCGATAGGCCTTGTTTACAAATGGCAAACCATCGCTCCCACAATCGACGTTAATCTTTTCATAAGAGTAATTTTGATGCCCGTTATGGTTAACACGCAAAAAACTGTTCAAGCTACATTTATAGGCCATTATTTGGGTGATTCGGACGGATTGTTAACCATAATGAAGGAGAATTTCTTCGAGTTAGGGTTAGAAAAAGAAGATTGTGTCGAATTAAGTTGGATACGGTCCGTACTTTATTTTACAAATATGGACCACACGTCGTCGACAAAAATTCTTTTAGACCGACACTCATACATGGTAAGTTACTCACTACGAAAGTCGGATTATGTACATACCCTAATATCAAAATCCGGATGGAGGTCTATTTTTAACAAAATGATGGAACTAGGTCAAGTTTGTTTCTATTTAAACCCTTATGGCGGGAAAATGAACGAGATTCGTGAAGATGAGACACCGTTTCCTCATCGAGCTGGAAACTTGTTCAAGATTCAATACATGATGAATTGGGTTGATAATGATCCAATATTAGGAAGGATTTACATGAGTCAAATGAGGGGTTTGCACATTTTTATGACAAAATATGTATCAAAGAATCCGAGGTGTTTGTTCTTGTGTTATAGAGATTTGGATATTGGTACGATGGTTGGAACTGGTGCGAGTGCTTATGAATCCGGTAAAGTTTACGGTGAAAAGTATTTCAAAGGAAATTTTGATAGATTGGTGAAGGTGAAAACGAATGTCGATCCAGATAATTTTTTTAGGAATGAACAAAGCATTCCTAGTCTTCATGTGAAAGCAAAGTTATAGGTTAGTAGACTTAATAAGTATTGGATTTGGTTGTTTACATGTGATTGTTTTTGGTTTTTATGTTTTGTAGGATTTGAATATTGCGCAAGTTAATTACGTGTGGTTGCAAGTTTGAAATAAGAGAAGAACGAGTGAAATAATGTTTTTATTTTTATTTTTTTATTTATTATTATTTTTTTAACTGCAAAAGGGGTGAAATAATGTATTTGTAATATATATAATAAATGACATTTTCGGCTTTGTTTCAACTTCTCAAATATGTATTCAAGATATGCGAACGTAAAGTATAGGTGGGTTGTGTTTCTTTGTACAAAAAGAGAAGACTACATGGAATTCAGTCAAATAAACGAGCCACCAGGTTTGAGAATCAGGCTATGCATTATGGGTCGGTCGAGGGTGTCGGTCGACCAAAGTCACAGTCGGTCGCCGTTATAGCGCATGTGTCGGTCGCATGTGGGTCGTGGTCTTTGTCGGTCCTAGGAACGACTGGTGGTCGATACACAAAGCCTTTGTCTTTTTTTTTTCTTTTCTTTTTTGTTTGTGTGTCACAGTCGGTCGCCGTTATAGCACATGTGTCGGTCGCATGTGGGTCTTGGCCTTTGGTGGTCGATACACAAAGCCTGTCTTTAATTTCTTTTCTTTTTTGTTTGTGTCTGTGTTGTGTGTTTGTGGCTGTGTGTGTGCTTGCGGCTGTGTTGTGTTTGGGTTAATAAACAAGGAAGATAAGGTGTGATGCCTAGATCTAGTAGCCATCGAGTCAGCGAATCACTGATCAAACGGTTTACGTCATGCTCTATTGTTATTGTACTAACACAATTATACCAGCGCTCCGCTGCGAGACGGTTAGGGGAGCGCGGGGTTTAAGGAAACTTAAAGTTTTATTCATAAAAAAAAAGACCGATGACTCCAACAGTGTTAGAGAGATTTTTTCTTTTTTTAAAGTTGTATATAAAAAAACGCATTAAATGCACCCGGGTCGAGTCCCCGCGCATTAAATGTGGCATTCCTAGTTTTAGAAAAAAAATGAAAATTAAAAAAAAAACATTAAATGCACCCGGGGCGGGTCGACCCGGTGCATTTAATTCAAAGGAAAAAAGAAATTTAAATTAAAAAAAACATTAAATGCACCCGGGTAAAAAAATTAAAATTAAAAAAAACATTAAATGCACCCGGGTCGGACCGGGGCGGGTCGACCCGGTGCATTTAATTCAAACGAAAAAAAGAAATTTAAAATTAAAAAAAAACATTAAATGCACCCGGGTCAGACCGGGGCGGGCTGCGGGACGGTTAGCGGAACGCGGGGTTTGAGGAAACTTAAAGTTTTATTCATAAAAAACAGACCGATGACTCCAACAGTGCGAGATGGTATTCCGAAAAAAAAACAAAAAATTTTGTTTTAAAATTTTTTTGAGGAAAAAAAAAGGCCCGGTCCGACCCGGTGCATTTAATTCAAACAAAAAAAAAAGAAATTTAAAATTAAAAAAAAACATTAAATGCACCCGGGTCAGACCGGGGCGGGCTGCGGGACGATTAGCGGAACGCGGGGTTTGAGGAAACTTAAAGTTTTATTCATAAAAAACAGACCGATGACTCCAACAGTGCGAGATGGTATTCCGAAAAAAAAACAAAAAAATTTGTTTTAAAATTTTTTTGAGGAAAAAAAAGGGGCGGGTGAGAAGTTAACTAATGGGCCAGGTGGATACCCATTGCATTAAATTTCATTCACCCGAATATTAATGATCGGGTCGGATGTGCATTAAATTTCAGAAACGGGCTCCCCGAAAGTTTTATATAAAAAAACGCATTAAATGCACCCGGGTCGGGTCAACCCGCGCATTAAATGTGGCGTTCCTAGTTTTAGAAAAAAAATGAAAATTAAAAAAAAACATTAAATGCACCCGGGTCGGACCGGGGCGGGTCAACCCGGTGCATTTAATTCAAAGGAAAAAAGAAATTTAAATTTAAAAAAAAAACATTAAATGCACCCGGGTAAAAAAAATGAAAATTAAAAAAAAACATTAAATGCACCCGGGTCGGACCGGGGCGGGTCGACCCGGTGCATTTAATTCAAACGAAAAAAAGAAATTTAAAATTAAAAAAAACATTAAATGCACCCGGGTCAGACCGGGGCGGGCTACGAGACGGTTAGCGGAACGCGGGGTTTGAGGAAACTTAAAGTTTTATTCATAAAAAACAGACCGATGACTCCAACAGTGCGAGATGGTATTCCGAAAAAAAAAACAAAAAATTTTGTTTTAAAAATTTTTTGAGGAAAAAAAAGGGCCCCGGTCCGACCCGGTGCATTTAATTCAAACAAAAAAAAAGAAATTTAAAATTAAAAAAAAACATTAAATGCACCCGGGTCAGACCGGGGCGGGCTGCGGGACGATTAGCGGAACGCGGGGTTTGAGGAAACTTAAAGTTTTATTCATAAAAAACAGACCGATGACTCCAACAGTGCGAGATGGTATTCCGAAAAAAAAACAAAAAATTTTGTTTTAAAATTTTTTTGAGGAAAAAAAAAGGGGCGGGTGAGAAGTTAACTAATGGGCCA
This sequence comes from Tanacetum coccineum, assembly GCA_026074375.1. Taxonomy (NCBI): domain Eukaryota; kingdom Viridiplantae; phylum Streptophyta; class Magnoliopsida; order Asterales; family Asteraceae; genus Tanacetum; species Tanacetum coccineum. The sequence goes on from BQNB010175345.1 coordinate 11,122, forward strand.
GGTGGATACCCATTGCATTAAATTTCATTCACCCGAATATTAATGATCGGGTCGGATGTGCATTAAATTTCAGAAACGGGCTCCCCAGAAGTTTTATATAAAAAAACGCATTAAATGCACCCGGGTCGGGTCAACCCGCGCATTAAATGTGGCGTTCCTAGTTTTAGAAAAAAAATGAAAATTAAAAAAAAAACATTAAATGCACCCGGGTCGGACCGGGGCGGGTCAACCCGGTGCATTTAATTCAAAGGAAAAAAGAAATTTAAATTAAAAAAAAAACATTAAATGCACCCGGGTAAAAAAAATGAAAATTAAAAAAAAACATTAAATGCACCCGGGTCGGACCGGGGCGGGTCGACCCGGTGCATTTAATTCAAACGAAAAAAAGAAATTTAAAATTAAAAAAAAACATTAAATGCACCCGGGTCAGACCGGGGCGGGCTACGAGACGGTTAGCGGAACGCGGGGTTTGAGGAAACTTAAAGTTTTATTCATAAAAAACAGACCGATGACTCCAACAGTGCGAGATGGTATTCCGAAAAAAAAAACAAAAAATTTTGTTTTAAATTTTTTTTTTGGAAAATAAAGGGCCCCGGTCCGACCCGGTGCATTTAATTCAAACAAAAAAAAGAAATTTAAAATTAAAAAAAAAACATTAAATGCACCCGGGTCAGACCGGGGCGGGCTGCGGGACGATTAGCGGAACGCGGGGTTTGAGGAAACTTAAAGTTTTATTCATAAAAAACAGACCGATGACTCCAACAGTGCGAGATGGTATTCCGAAAAAAAAACAAAAAATTTTGTTTTAAAAATTTTTTGAGGAAAAAAAAAGGGCCCCGGTAAAGGAAAAAAGAAATTTAAATTAAAAAAAAAAATTAAATGCACCCGAGTAAAAAAAATGAAAATTAAAAAAAAACATTAAATGCACCCGGAGCGGGTCGACCTGATGCATTTAATTAAAAGGAAAAAAGAAATTTAAATTTAAAAAAAAATATTAAATGCACTCGGGTAAAAAAAATGAAAATTAAAAAAAAACATTAAATGCACCCGGGTCGGACCGGGGCGGGTCGACCCGGTGCATTTAATTCATACGGAAAAAAGAAATTTAAAATTAAAAAAAAAACATTAAATGCACCTTGGTCAGACCGGGGCGGGCTGCGGGACGGTTAGCGGAACGCGGGGTTTGAGAAAACTTAAAGTTTTATTCATAAAAAACAGACCGATGACTCCAACAGTGCGAGATGGTATTCCGAAAAGAAAAAAAAAATTTGTTTTAAAAAAATTTTGAGGAAAAAAAAGGGCCCCCGGTCCGACCCGGTGCATTTAATTCAAACGAAAAAAAAGAAATTTAAAATTAAAAAAAATACATTAAATGCACTCGGGTCAGACCGGGGCGGGCTGCGGGACGGTTAGCGGAACGCGGGGTTTGAGGAAACTTAAAGTTTTATTTATAAAAAACAGACCGATGACTCCAACAGTGCGAGATGGTATTCCGAAAAAAAAAACAAAAAATTTTGTTTTAAAAACTTTTTGAGGAAAAAAAAAAGGGGCGGCTGAGAAGTTAACTAATGGGCCGGGTGAGTACCCATTACATTAAATTTCATTCACCCGAATATTAATGATCGGGTCGGATGTGCATTAAATTTCAGAAACGGGCTCCCCGATTTTTGTATAATTTAGTAATTATATTCCCTGTGACAAATAACCTTTTTTGTTTTTCTACTACAACCAATCACGTGTCTGAATCTCCATCTTACATTTCAATACCTTCTCTTCCCCTTCATCTGTCACTTCTTTTTTGGACGAAAGATCCGACAATATTATTTTCTTTTAAAACTCTACTTCCGTCTTCATGTATCCCTTCTTCTTACAAATTATATCCGACATCCTTTTATTATTACAACATTGTTAATACAAAATACGTAATGAGTTAAGTAGATGGATCTGGGGAGTGGTTCGATCAGGCCCAATGATGAAATCTTGTACTAAATCAAGTAATGAGATGATTCCCTGCACAACGAAAGGTAAACCGTTTGTCTTACCATAGG
>BQNB010175347.1:0-13169 GCA_026074375.1 Tanacetum coccineum
CACCTTAACCTTGTGATGTACTAGATTTTGTATCTCAGTTATAAAGGACTTAAGAATGCCATAAGTCTCATCCTTAGTATCTAAAAAGAAAACCTATGTAAACCTACTATAATCATCTGTGACAACTAGGCAATACATTTTCTTCATAAGGATTTTTACACATGTTGGACCAAACAAGTCCATATATAACAAATGTAAAGAAAGTCTGATTTAGTTCTCTGTTTTGGACTTACAAGAGGCTCTGTGCTGCTTTCCCTTTTGACAAGCAACACAAGTTGATCATTTTCAAAAAGTTTAGAAGGTAAACCTCTTACAAGATTTCCCTTAACCAATTTATTCATGTTTTTAAAATTTAAGTGACCTAGCCTTATATGCCAAAGTTTAGATTCATCAGATGTGGCTTTTAAAAAAAGGCAAGTTAAACCTCCTTTAGGAACTATGTTCTTTAAATCAATACTATACATATTATTCTTTTTAAGAACTCTAAGTAAAACTTGACTTTCATCAATTAACTTAAAGTTTGGAGATAAAATAATATATTCAGTGTCATTAAAAAGAACACTATTCTTTTTATCACACATTTGTGAGACACTAGAGAGATTAAACTTTAACTCTCTCACAAAATATACATTTTCAAAATCTAGATTACCAGTTTTAATGGCACATTTTCCTGTGATTTTCCCTCCTTTAGGGTTCTCTCCAAAAGCAACATATCCTCTATCTATCTCTTCATAGCTTGTAAGATAGGACATGTTCCCTGTTATTTGCCTTGAGCATCCACTATCAATCACTCCTTGATTTTGTAAATCCATTTGTGGATTACCATGCACATTAGGTAAGAAAATCAGTTTCTTTTAGGGATCCAAGCCATCGCTGACTTGGATCTGCCTTGTGCATCAATATAATCAAACTTTTTTAGGGTGATTGATGCACTGTTGTGTTTAGAAATATGGTCTAAAACTTTAGTCTTTAGTTTCCAAACCCAACAAGCTGAGGCCTTAACAGGATTAACATTATTTCCCTTAACAGCATTAACTACTGCTTTTGCCCTGGCAGTATTAAAACCTTTACCCTTAATAGTATTAACCCTTTGATTAATATTACTGTTTTTAAATGATGTGTTCTTATGAATGGGCCTCTTAACAGTTGAATGTGCTGTTTTAGAAAACTATGACATTGGTCTAGCAGCATTCACTATTGTTTTTGAATGAGCATTATTAACTTGTCTAGCAGTATTAACTGATACTAAAGCAGACTTCATTAGTACTGCTCTTGGAACCATGTTCTTTTTAGCAAATGGGTGAGTCTTTTTAGCAAAGTTTTGATGATTCACCCTTTGAGCATTGTTCCAAACAGGTTTTACCATCTTTTGATTCTGAAACTATTTTTGATGGTAATTGCAATCAACCTGCAAATGATCAAAGCTTCCATACACATAACAGGCCTTATTAAACATCTTAAAATTGCTTCCTAGTCTTTGAGACATCATATTGTTCCAATTTCTTTGATTGCCTCTTGGACTGTGAGTGTTTTGCCTATGTTTCTCAACTTGTTTAACAGTTTTCCTAGCAGTTTTCTCTTGTTGCTTAGGTTTGACCAACTATATCTTAGCAATACTATGTTTAACTATTTTCTTCTTAGTTTTAGTTTGAGACACATTTTCTTCCTCACTATCTGACACCCATTCTTCAATAATTGGTGCATCATCATTCTTCCTAACTACCTTAGGCTCTTCTTCACTAGACATAGCTTTACAGTTCTCAACTACAGGCTCATTAACAAACTCATCTAAACCAGTAAAAGATAAATCATGTGTTGGAGGCATGAAATTTCATGTGTAGGGAGGTGGAACTACATTATATTTTTCATAGCTTAAACCTTTCTTTTAATTATCAACAATCTGACACTCTATGAGCCTGTTTAAACTTTTAGATGCATTTTCAAATTTATCTACATTAAATTGAATGTTATCTATACACTCCTCTTTGATTGGATTTTTGATTTTTTATTTTATTTATTTTATTTTTTATTTTTTTAATTTTTTTGTTTTTTCTTTCTGACAGATTTTTTTTTTTTTTTTTTGTTTTTTTTACCCTTAAACTTGATTTTAATTTTTGTTTTTTTTTTTTTTTTTTTTTATTTTTTTTATTTTTTTTTTTTTTTTTTTATTTTATTGTTTATAAATTTTTTTTTTTAAGAGAAGGGTTTTGCATATCTATCATTTAGTGTTTAGTATAAAAATGTGTGTAATTTCAGTGTAAAGATGTATAATGACACGTGGCACCTGCATGTGTATTTTTTAATTAAATTTGATGTAAATAGGACGTATCGCGCACATATGTTTTTATGTAGGGCGTTCACACATGTGTTTTTTGGAAGACTCGTGCATATCTGTTCTAATTGAGTTGAGTTGAATCTTTTGTTTTTGATTGCTATTTTATTTATTCTAATATCAAAATTATGTTGATTTGATTTATGTTTGTATGTTGGTTGGTGTGTTCTAAATTTAAAGGTTACATGATATTTTAGTTTTTGTTACAAAATGTTTCTTACATGGTTAGAGTAATGTACGCTAAGACACAATACGGGGTTGCATATGACCCTTTTTAAGGAATACAGAAACTATATATGCAATTACCATTTCAAGCAAAAAATTGTGTCGCCAAAAACATATATAAATGTACGTTTATTTAAGATGAAACCACATATGGACGTGTGTGGTTTTTTTTAATCTGAAAACATAGATACTGAAAAAAAATAAAATCAAAAAGAAAAAATTCTAAAAATTAATGGGTTTTAAAAACGTTGTTGTTATATTAAAAATGCAGAAAGTAGAGAAAAATTAAAATTGTGTTTTCGACTTTATTACCATTTTGAATTAGAAAGAGAAAAAACATTTATTGTAATCATAAATATCTATTGGTCTATAGAAGTTCGTTCTTTGTGTGTGTTCTGTACGTGAAAAAGGTGGATTATTTATTGTTGTGTTATTATATAAGATCATTTCTATATATCTTATAGTATATATATGTATATTAATTATATGTATATATATATATATCTATATGTATATATTATAGTGAGTGTGTTTAGGAGTCCAATAAATGAGTATTTTCTTTATATAAATAATTGATAGGATAAGAAGTAACTTTATTGACCGCATGATATCCGGTGTATGCGCATATATCGAACTTAAATTAAGATGCTGTCTTCTATTGAATTCTTAGTGTCATTTAACGTGTAATCATAATGTTGTTTTCTAGCTTTTAAATCAGATGCTATTATCGTTATATTAGATTTTGCTTATTTTATTTTTTTTGTTTGTGCTTCGCATTGTGTTGTGTTCGAAAATCATCGTAAAGAGTCAATAGTTTTTTTGCCACCATATACCCATCAATGTTAACGTTTCGAAAGCTTCTAATGTATGTCTCATTTCTTAATGAATTGTAGAAAAGCATCTAGTGTTTTTGTATGTATATTGTTTGTTATTTCCCCTTCCCCCCCCCCCCCCCCCCCCCCCCCCCCCCCCCCCCTCTCTTGCAAGTGTTATTTGTTGCCTTACTGCTAAATATTTGTGATAGTTTAGTGTCACTTCTCACTCATCTTTCTTATGTATTAATTTAGATCTTTCTCGCACTGGATCCTTACTTATATATATAGGTATAAAGGTCAAATAAAAAGTCAAATAGTTCGGTGAGAATGGATTGAATTGTTATTTTTTTTAAAAGTTTCTTCGCAAAAAATTGCTGGAAAAAATTCTCCGTACGTGTATGTGTGGTGCATGAAAAGGGTTATGAATGAGTAGTTTTTTCTCGGAAAATATGTGTTGGTGCGGAAGACGGAACATATGTGTGGTCCGATTCAGTTTCAGTTTCTCGGTCCAGTCAGCGTTAGTGTCTTTGACTGTATTAAAAAAATGTATAGAGTATACAATTGTGTAAAACCCAAACATATGTTTTACATTTTTTTTCAACATTTGAATATGAACCTTAAGTTTGATATAATAAAGTATTTTGTCATGTAAAAAACTTCGGTGCTGTTAAGTGTTATTTTGGTTGTCCTTATAAATGCAATGTCCTTAATAAGTTATTGGGACAAGAAAATAAATACAATATATGTTCTGTGAATCTATGAAATGAAACCTATGGGCCGCCCCTCCCCCTAGATGAGTTTAGAGAAATGTATTTTGGTTTCTTTGTGACTAAGCCTATTTTTAAGTATGAGGTGTAAGAGATTTTTAGAGTCAAATTTTTGTGTTATCTTCGAAAGATGGAAAAGAAATGGGTGTGGTTCCCCGCGTTCCGCGCCGATAATAAAACTGTGAGTCTCTGTCTGGCTCCTCGTCAGCAGGCTCTCGCAAAATAAGATAGTTTTTAAAAGCTGTGGGATTCCTTTAGTAGGGGTTTGGGGAAGGGGCAGGGGGGATGAGGCGTGCCGGGGGGGGGTGGGGGGTGGGTGTGGGTGGGGTGGAGTTGGGTTTTGGATTCGCGATGGCGGGTCTTGGAGGGGGGGCTGATCTGGTCGGTGCATGGGGGGGGGGGAGGGACATGTTGCAGTGTGCTGGGTGTCGAGTGTCCTTGAGTAGGTAAAGTGGTGACGGCTGGGAATGGGGGTATGTGGGGGATCCGGGCCGGGGGGGGGAGTGTGTGATGCTTGAGAGTTGTAGGTTGATTAGTCCGGACTGGCAGGATTGATGGCTGGTCAGACGGAGTGGAGGGGGGGGGGGGGCGTACGGGGAACGGTGTACTAAGTGTGTGTGCGACAGGTGACGGATCGGGGAGAGGGGACTGCTGAGGTGGAAGCTAGGGGAGGGGTGGGTACATCAACTGTTATAGGTGTGATATGTGATTTTTTCATTCATGTTTAATTATACTGTTTTCTTTTTTATATTTTTTAGAAAAATTATTTTTTGTCTTTTTCTGTTAATTAGTTTTTTTTTTTTTTTTATTTTTATTTTAATAACGTATTTTTTCAACATTTTTTTTTTTTTTTTTTTATTTCTCTCATTCATTGGTCGGTCTTGGTCTTGTAGAAACCCTCCATCATTTGCCATAGGTATTCATGTTCTCATTTGATTATTTTTGTTGTTCCATGATTCATACATGAGGTTTTGACATAAAATGTCATAAAGTGGTAAAAACGGGGGGGAAAGTGTTGATGATCTTTGTTCATTTGTATAGGGTTTAATTCTAATTACTATTGGCATAAAAAATGTTATCGAAACCCTAGTGTAATCATTAATGATTGTTATAATGAAATAACCGTACATGAGATTAGTATTAACCCTATATTTTTGTGTCATGGTTTGTAGGAAAGTATGTATGTTAAGAGTTCGTGGTTTATGGTCTTTGTGTTTCCTGTGCCAGAATTCTGGGTTCGTGTTCATTGCGGGTATAACTCGTGATAAAAATCTGTTTTGACATGATTCTTGAGCCTAGGATTGACTTTATAATTAGAGTCCATGTTTTGGACAATCCACGACTCACTGTCTGTGTTGGAGGTCGGGATGGAGTGCAGGTTAGTATTTTGTGTGAATTTTTTATAGATTAAGTGTCAAAAACTGTCAGATTTTCTGCCCGAAAGTATTTTTTGCATGTAAATGTAGTGTTTGATTTTTTATTTACGAGAAAACTCCGTACTCATGTAAGCTAGTACTATAATTTGTTCTATACTGGTTTGTTGTGAAAATCTACCTGATCTTTGGCTACGTCCATGATTTTTTTTGTATGACTTTTTATGAGTTGTCTGTAGTAGGAAATTACGCACATGTCAACTTTTTGAAGGTGTCTGTCAGGGACTTTTGGTCTAGTTTTGGTTAACAAGGGGTTGTAAGGTGTATTACACATGGAGTAATTGGTAAATCCACCAAAATTTCATAGGTGCATACTAGTTACATGTGTGGGGAATCCTCTGTTAATTTTTGTGTTATATTTTTAGGAGCTGTGTGTAATGGTGTACTCTTTTAACAGCGAATGGTCTTTAACATCGGAAAACTTGCTTAAAAATATTGGCAGATTCTGGAAAATTGAAAAACCCTAATTTAGTTACCTTAAGTGTTTTAAATGGTAAGATTAAGTAATAAAATTATGAAATAAGATAGATAATAATATGTAATCATGGATTTATGTAGATTCGGTGAAGAGGTTATGATCTTTTGTCTTCGTGGTCGTTCTCTCTGTTGCTTGTTTGTTAAGGTACAGATATTCCGTCCTTTTAGTAAGGACATCTCATGACTTGATTCTCATTTGTTTATCTACTTGATTCATTTGATATTTTGTTTGATTTGAATCCGTTCTCTTGATTTCATTTAATATTTGTTGATATTTGTATTCGTGATTCCTTGATCCTTGTTTGAATATTTCGTATGATGTTAGATTCGTTATCTTTATTGGATTATTGGTAACTTGTTCAGTTATATCTATTTCTTAAATCTTTGCCCAAGCTACTTGAACTAGTCATGGAGGTACCATGACCATGTCATTGATGCACCAATGGCATGACACTATCTGTGGCGGTGTGATTGGTCCACGGCGTTCCCTTTTGAATGATGGCCTTTGATTATTATTAGCTTACATATGTATGTATACTCGTCATTGTACTTGTGTATATGGATATGACTTTGTTTTGCAGGGAGCGTATGGATGCATCCTAGGTACTTTGTTCTGTTCAGTTCAGGTGAATGGTTGTGTGTGTGCAATACACCCCATATCACATTTGGTACATCAGGGAATGCATACATGTGTACATTTGATTATGTGACTATTTGATTATATCTGTTTAGGGTCTATTCATGTATCATGTTTAGACATTTGTTGAGCTCGTGGGCACTCCTTTGTTATCCTTAATTCTTAATTATCGCTTTATATTTCGTATGACATTTGTTTAGCAGGTTCTCGTGATCCGTTTCGTTCATTCTTTTATCTTATTACCGTTGTTGTCATTATATCTGTTCACTGAGCGTTAGCTCAGCCGCATTTTCTTTTCCTGTGGCAGGTACTAAGCGGGAAGCTGGGATATGAGTGATGAGAGTAGGAAGCTTCTAGAGGACCAACCCTTATTAGTTTCCCCATTATTTTGGATTTATGTTTAAAACCCTTTCGTTTGAAGATTTCTTCTATTTAGACTTTGTTGGAATTTAATACTTTTGGAAGTCATTTTGTTATATGGCTTAGCATTTTTATTTAATAAAGTCTTCCGCTTGTGTTTATATGTTCTGATATGACACCATAAATTAACTCTTAGTCTCTTTATCGGAGCGGGATGTTACAATTATGGTATCAGAGCTACCAGGTTACGCCCTGAGAACCTAGGTTATGACCTGTGAGGATTGGGTAGACATTAGGTTTCCTTTTGATATGATCGCTTCCTTTCGTATTTTGATCTTAACTCTAAATTGTCTCCGCTGTTTCATTCGTTACTAAGGGGCAAGTATTTTCTTTGACCAAGGATCAGGCAGCTAACTCTTCAAGTACCATTTCGGGAACTCTCTTCTTGAATGGTCGTGCTGTTTTGTCTTATTTGATGCGGGTGCGACACATTCTGTGGTTTCTATTTCATTTACTAAACACATTAGCATCTTCCCTGCACAACTTAATTATACCTTATCAATATCTAAGCCTATGAAAAGTCTGACCCGGATTATCAGAGCTGTGCTTCACTTTTGATTGATAAAAGATTCTGTTTTGCTAATTTGTTTCCTAGAAATGAGTGTCCTTCGATATAGTCTGGTATGGAATGGTTGACTGTTCATCGCGCCCCTATCGTTTGTCATACCAATTGTGTCATCTTTGGTAATTTGAATAACCCTGAATTCATCTACCTTATTATCAATTTCGAGGGACGAAATTTCTTTTTAGAGTAGACAATTTAATCTCATCCATTGGATGAGATGAAAATGAAAGGTGGGGATGAGTCCCCCAGTATCCACAAAAAATATAATCTCTAAATGAACTTAAATCTAAACTAAAATGACACACAAATTGACCACAAAATACTTGACTAGTGCTCGATCACGCTTTAGATTTCATGCTCGAGCTCGATCAATCCTATATTTTAAGTTTGAGCTATAAATAATATTCATATTATGTTGACTTGAATCGGTTCATTCAAATAGTACTTTATATAGTAATGTAATTAGGTAACATATGGATACATAAGGACAAACCTATAATCAACATAAGCTCCTAGAGCTACTCGAGCTTCCACTAACTCGAAAGTATGCTCGAGCTCAAGCTCAAATCATTTAACACAAGTTGATTTTGAGTGGTTTTCAGATCAACTTAACGATCTCGGATAGCGTGTGAGTTGTCTCGTGTCGTTTACCCCTCTAGGTTTTAATACAAGAAAGGGCTTAGTGGAACTAAAAAAAGGAAGTTGCTCTAAGAAAACTAATTATTGAGATGCATGTAAAGTGAGGGAGGTTATATTACAAACCCTCCCTTTCTTAGATACCAGGGGACTAATCCTACCCATCCATCCAAAAAGATCCAAGGGCTGAGATTGAAACCCACTTATTAAAGAAAAAAAAGAAAAATAATAAAAAAAGCAGAGGGGTATGTTGGTAAAATTACAACACACAACTACCCACACATATGCTTTTCTAGCAACTTGATTCATTTGAATTCATTTGGATACCATTTGATATGCTTATCCCGCATTCTTATGATTCCTTTAATTATTCGTTAGGATAATCGTATTCGTGATTTCCTTTTATCCGTTGTTTGAATATTCCGTATGATATTAGATCGTTCGTGATTGGATAATTGGTAACTGTTTAGTTATATCTTTTGCTTAAATATCTTTGTCCCTAAGGATCTATATGAACTAGTCATGGAGGTACCATGGCCATGTCATTTATGCCCCAAAGTCAAAATGACACATCTGTATCGGTGTTGATTGTTCTTTAACGTTCCTTATTGAATGAATGACGGCTCTTTAATTAAATAGAGTTAGCTTACATTATGTATGAATACTGTCATTGTACTTGTGTATATGTGTATATGACTTTGTTTTGCAGGGAGCGTATGGATGCATCCTAGGTACTTTGTTCCGTTCAGTTCAGGTTAATGGTTGTGTGTGTGCAATACACCCCATATCCATTTGGTGACATCAGGGAATGCTACATTGTTGTACCATATGATTTATGTACTATAGATATATAACTGTTTATGGGTCCTAATCATTATCATGTTGTAGACATTTGTTAAGCTCGTAGGCACATCTTTGTTTTATCCTTAATTCTTAATTATCGTTTATCTATTTTGTATAACATTTGTTTAGGCAGGTTCTCGTGATCCAATTTTGTTCATTTCTGTTTATCGTTATATACTGCGTTGTTGATATTTGATCTTTTGTCTTCGTGTTCGTTCTCTCCGTTGCTTGTTTGTTAAGGTACAGATATTCCGTTCTTTTAGTAAGGACACCTCATGACTTGTTTCTCATTTGTTTCAGCTACTTTGATTCGTTTGATATTCCGTCTGATTTGCTATCCGTACTCATGACTCATTGATATTCGTTGATATTCTGTTTGATTTGATATTCGCATTCATGATTCCTTTGATCTTTGTTTGAATATGATATTAGATCCGTTATCTTGATTGAATTATTGGTAACTTGTTCAGTTTGCTTAAATCTTTGCCCGAGCTATTTGAACTAGTCATGGAGGTACCATGACCATGTCATTGATGCACCAATGGCATGACACTATCTGTGGCGGTGTGATTGGTCCACGGCGTTCCCTTTTGAATGATGGCCTTTGATTATTATTAGCTTACATATGTATGTATACTCGTCATTGTACTTGTGTATATGGATATGACTTTGTTTTGCAGGGAGCGTATGGATGCATCCTAGGTACTTTGTTCCGTTCAGTTCAGGTGAATGGTTGTGTGTGTGCAATACACCCCATATCACATTTGGTACATCAGGGAATGCATACATGTGTACATTTGATTATGTGACTATTTGATTATATCTGTTTAGGGTCTATTCATGTATCATGTTTAGACATTTGTTAAGCTCGTAGGCACTCCTTTGTTATCCTTAATTCTTAATTATCGCTTTATATTTTGTATAACATTTGTTTAGCAGGTTCTCGTGATCCATTTTGTTCATTCTTTTATCTTATTACCGTTGTTGTTATTATATCTGTTTACTGAGCGTTAGCTCAGCCGCATTTTGTTTTCCTGTAACAGGTACTAAGCGGGAAGCTGGGATATGAGTGATGAGTGTAGGAAGCTTCTAGAGGACCAACCCTTAGTAGTTTCCCTATTGTTTTGGATTTATGTTTAAGACCCTTTCGTTTAAAGATTTCTTTTATTTAGAATTTGTTGGAAGTTTAATACTTTTGGAGGTCATTTTGTTTCATGACTTGATATTTTAAATTAATAAAGTCTTCCGCTTGCTTTTATATATGTTCTAATATGACACCCTAACGTGACTCTTGGTCTCTTTATCGAAGCGGGATGTTACAACAATACTTGTTTTTTTACAAAGTCATTAAAACTTTTGGTTTTACTAAATTTTTTAATAAAATATTTATGAAAAAACTTTACTAAGATTAGAGGCAATTTTGTTACTATATCAGACTTTCCCCTTTTTCATACGCATCACCCCAGTTTCCCCAAATTCCATCGTCACTCTCACACACACTTACTCAATTCGTTATGTTCCCCAAATTCGATCGTCAGTCTCACACACTCATTCAATTGAAGCTCACTGTAGATTTAATTGAAGCTCACTGTAGATCGTCACTCAATTCGTTAAGGGCTGACGGATTAATATGCAATTCGGTAGATTTAATTCTATTTATTTGTTTATTTTGCGTTATTGTGATGTTGTAGTGTAGTTTTGATAGAATCTACAAGGATAAGTTAGGTTTGTAAGTTGTTGATGTTTAGAGCTGCGATTGTGCTTATGATAGATGTGTTTGATTACGAATATGCTTCGTGTTATAGGTGTACTGATTGATGTGAATACGCGCTACGGTATGATTGATGCGCTAGGTTATTGATTCGTTACTATTGTGAACGTTATTGTGTATGTGTTTTTTATTTTATGTAGTGGCCCACTGATAGATGTGACTTTGTTGACATTATTGTGGTTTTTTATGGATATTGCGATTGAAAATATCATATATTAAATCATAACTCACGAATCGATTATTGAGCGTCAAATAGCTGTTTTGAGGTGATCTTTTTTGGTGTTAGAAATAATGTTAACCATATCATTCGGATTGCTATATATACGTATAATGGCTAGTATAGTAGTAGGTATATTTTCATTACAGGAAAACTTCCGATCAAATGCATAACGCCTCCACGACTTTGAAGGGGGTGGGAAGGGACATCTATGTGATGCAAATAGATTTATAAATTATAATCGATACGTAATAGAAAAAGGTAGAAAATGCACTTTAATAGGAAACATAGTATATTACTGATTACTTTCATGATCCATAGGTATCCCACATTTTAAACTTAAAAACAGAACAAACAAAAAATGAGAAGAAAAACTCTCAACGTGGAAAAGTTCAGAACAGAGCCCAAAAGGCCAAAACAATGGAATTTGGGTCCCATGGTTAAGCATTTTCTATACGTGAGGCCCGTCAAGACCCTTTCCTGGACCCAATCATAGACTCCTTATAGTTTAAAACTAACATGGACGTCTGTCATTTTCCTCTTATACCATGAACATTTTCCTTGTAGTGTATATGCTCCTAGTATATCATAAATATCTGCGCTAGACTTAAGGGTTAATTACTTGAAAATGTATTATACTTGTCACTTTTTGTTATTGTGTATATCGAACTTTTTTTTTCTTATTGTGTGTACTGAACTTTCAAATTCCGACTTTTGTGTGTATTTGTGACCATTTTACCGTTACTTTTTTCAAATTTCGCAGGGTAAAATGGTCATTTTACATGGTAGAATAGTGGCAAAAATACACAAAAAATCGAAATTTAAAAATTCAGTACACACAATAAGAAAAAGAAAGTTCGATACACACAATAACAAAATGTGACAAGTATAATACATTTTCAAGTAATTAACCCTAGAATTAAACAATGGTATGCCGAGAATAAAGGTAGAAAAAGAACAAACCCGTCAACTTTAGGAGAGAGCTGCTGAACAAAACTCGGTGGTCCAACAAAATCAAGGAGATAAGCATCACCAATTTGATCAAAAGGAAGCTCTTCAACTCTGAAAATATGTTGATAATTGCATCTTAAAAACCAAATCCAAATTCAGATAATATAGTGCAGTAATTAAAGTCAAGGATAATTAGTAAAGTATTTACCTATATACTAATCATGGTGAAACAGTGCCCCCCTAAACAGTGCTAAAAACTTGGGCCAAAACATTAGCCCAAAATCTGGCCCAACGTAAAAAAAAACCCCACCGGCCCAAAATAAAAAATATATATAAAAAAATTTACAAAACGGCCCCTCAACTTTTAACTATTTACGACTTTTTATATAATAAACTTTATTTATCAAATATATAACACATATCTACCGATTAATTCAGATCAAAAAATACCCGCGAAAAGATTTTCGAATTGCGAAAATCTGGCCCAAAGTAAAAAAAAAATCCACCGGCCTAAAATGGAAAAAAAATTACAAAAAAAACCCCACCGGCCCAAAATGGAAAAAAAAAACTTTACAAAACGGATCCTCAACTTTTAACTATCTACGAATATTTATATAATAAACTTTATTTATCAAATATATAACACATATCTACCGATTCATTCAGATAAAAAAATACCCGCGAAAAGATTTTCAAATTGCGAAAAACATGCCCAAAGTAAAAAAAAAATATCCACCGGCCTAAAATGGGAAATTTTTTTTACAAAACGGACAATCAACTTTTAACTATTTACGACTATTTATATAATAAACTTTATTTGTCAAATATATACTCCCTCCGTCCCATTTTTATTGTCCACGTTTCTTTTTTGAGATGTCCCAATTTAATTGTCCACTACTAAAAATAGATAGGGAACTTTGATCGAGTTTACCATATTACCCTTGTTTAAAATTATTATTACAAACTTAAAAGAAGACTTTAATTAATTAGCTAAGGGCAAAACTGTCATTCTGTAAAAAAGTTAGAAAGAGAAAACAGTAATAAATGCATTTTTTTTAAACTGTGTGTTTTTTGTCTGGA
>BQNB010175348.1:0-13169 GCA_026074375.1 Tanacetum coccineum
CTATCTAACTATGCTAACTAACTAAACGTGTACACACACACGTTTTGTTTTAGTCAACTCTCATTGAGAACACACACTTTTTAAGATACTAAAACAATATGCCTAAACCTCCTTTTATAGCATAAGGAGTCAAGGCTTTACATGGAAACTATTTAAAAGATATTAATGAGTTTGACCAAATCTTTATCTCTTTTTTTACCAAATCTTGGTCAAGGCTTTACATGGAAACTATTTAAAAGATATTAATGAGTTTGACCAAATCTTTATCTCTTTTTTACCAAATCTTGGTCAAGGCTTTACATGGAAACTATTTAAAAGATATTAATGAGTTTGACCAAATCTTTATCTCTTTTTGACCAAATCTTTATTTTCTTCTACATCTTGTAGAATCCTACAATGACGACTTTGGTCCTTTTGTTTCCATCTTATTTCATTCGTGTTTTGTCTTATCAACTCAAATATAATTCCCAACATCTTTGTCTTTGTAATAGTGCTTGAGTAGTCTTTGGAGGTACTTCAGTTTCAACACCATTTTCATTAGTTATTACTTGTATAGGACCATCACCATCAAGATTACTTGCCACAAACTATAATCTGTGTTAGTGAGATACTGCTCCATTCTCATGCTTTAAAGGGTATATTCACCCTTCTTGAGGATAGGAAGTTTTACAGTAGACACCATTTGAGGAGATTCTACTGGTGCTATTTGTGTTGCAGGTTCTTCACCAAACATTGTGTATTATAGGAAGAGATCTAGATCTGATAAAGTTCTTCTTATTTAGAGTTTCTCTATAAGCTCTGATACCACTTGTGAAGTCCCAATTAAACGGATCTTCTTTAGCCTGTTAAAGCCTAGTTAACTTGGATAAATCCAAACCAACTATATGAGAAACTATGATTGTGAATACTACAAGTTATGCGGAATCTAACTTGCAATACTAAGAAGAACAATGAATACTAAACTTGAATATATTGATTGCAAATATTCTAACTATGAGATATGTGTTTTCTATGAAGATTGATATCTCTAACTATGCCGTAGGGTTCCTTTTATACACTAAGGAAACCCTAATGGGCTTACAAAACGCGTCAAGTGATCATGCATATCTATTCCTAATATAACTCATGCATATCACTTTAGCAGTACTAACTAAACTGGCAGTACTAACATTTGTACTGGCAGCACTAACTATTATAACTAGCAGCACTAATGACTTAGACTATTTTCTAAGTTCTTCAATAACAGCATCAAGTTGAACCAGCAGTACTAACTTCCAAAGCTAGCAGTATTAAATTGAATCAGCAGTACTAAGTTGTAGAAGTCTATAATTCCTAACAATCCTCCCCTAAACTTGATATTCACTATGTTAATTATCAAGTTTCTTCAGTATAAGCATCTTGATCACTAGGAGGATGTATCCAAACACTTCTTCATTCTTCTAGCTGTGACTTGATAAACTTGAGAAGCTCAAATGCCATTGTGCTCTCAGCTTTAGCTTCTAGCTTCCAGTTCAACATCTTTTGCAGCATTTCCTTGATAAGAGGATACCTTTTCTCTACTAACATGTTGAAGCTAGTCAAAGTACCATCCATTAGTAATGTATGAACTCCACAACTTTCATATAATTTCCAGCTAATTAGAGTCCAATCCTGCTGATTACTCCAAATTTCATCCTCTGCATTTGGTTCAAACATTACCTTAAGATCTCCCCAAAGCAACAAATTGTAACCTTCTGGAGTAGTGTCTTCAAACCTTTTCATCACCAATCTGTGCAAATCTACCAAATCTTGTCTATCAAATATCCTGAGCATACTGGATAATGATTTGTGATAACTAGTATTCCCATCTGCTCTAATTATCTTATAAACATGTAGATCTTCCATATCAACATTCCCTAAGTTCTGAGATTCCCAATCAACTATAGGGTATTTAGTAGACAAAATCTTTGGATCCACAGTCTCTTCTTCATTTAAAACAACTGTTAACCACATTCTTACAGCCAGTTCATGATCAGCATCTATTATGGCTTGTATTTCATCAAACTCTTTGGCTAAAGTAGCATTAGTATCATCTTCTTGCCTTTTTCTTTCCTGTTGTGCTCTTTCTAACTCTGTTAATTCTTTCTCATGAAGTCTTTAAGCTAACTCTGCATCAGCTTGAACTTGCAAATCACCTTGATCTCTCATCTTGATTTTCACATATTTTTCTTCAACCAGTACACCTTTACCTTTGTATTTAGGATCAATGGTTAGAAGAGGTTGAAGTGTAGTAATTGATCTGACAGGTCTGATAATTCTAGAAGAGTCTTCTACATCTGTAATAGCAAATCCTTTCTCCTTAGCTTTCTGTCCCTTCATCTTTATCAATGTCTGAGCCATTACTATAGTGACATCCTCATCATCAAAGACTATTGTTGTTGTAGGAGGAGTCCTTGGTTTAGCAGTACTAATAGTTACACCAGCAGTACTAACTGGTGTACTAACAGTACTAACTCCAGTTGCAGCAGCATCAACTGTCTCCTCTTTAACATTTTCCATATAATCATCAAGCTCATCAAAATCCTTATCATTGAACATTGGCTCTAACTTGTCACTTCTCCTCCCCTGTTTAGATGCATCCTCCTCATCCAAACCATCATCAGAAGAGGTCTCAACTTGTCTATATTTCCTCCTTATTTGGTGTGAGATGCTTGACTTACTTTTTCTTTCCAATTTCTTGACTCTTATCTTTAGGGTGAGGATCTCCACTGCTTGAGCATCCTTTTCTTTCTCCAAGTCAAGCATCTGTTTTGACAATTTTATACATAGAGTAATCAATTCATCTAGTTTCATTCTACCCTCATCACTTCCAGGTGTGTAACCTCCTGGGAGAGGTGAATCATGGCATTATCCGTCAATTCAAATGAGTGTTCCATCCTGCCCTCTCTACTTCCAGATGTGTGACCATCTGAGAGAGGTGGTTCATTGGGCTGTGCAAGTACTCTCTCAGACCTAGTCTGAGCAAGAGTACCCCCCATGGTTTCTTGGTGCCTGGGACTGCCACATGTATCCATTCCTTGAGGAATGTCAACATTAGGCATTGCCGTGGTCTGGGTCCTAATTATGTTATCACTGTCTTGTGCTGCATTTAAGCTAGCAACAGTAGTGATAGCCCTTTCCACACTGTCACCCCCTCCTTATGGACAGCCTCATCTGCTCCATGGTCTAGAGGCACACTAGTCTGAGGTAACTCAGTGTCCTTTTTAGTTCTCCTACATTTTTGGGTCTTTCTTTTTCTTTAATAAGTAGTTGGAGATGGGAAAATTTGCGCAGTGTGAGCTTCCTAAAAAACAATTTGAGATACTGCAGTTTGGTGTGCTTAAGTTTAGGGTGCTGCAGTTGGAGATGTTTCAATGTGAAGTGATGCAATTTGAGGTTTTGAGATATTTGGTTGTGAGCTTGAGGGTGTGGGCTGGGGTTTAGGGTGTACTGCTGAACCTTCACCCTTAGGTGCTTAGTTTTGCACCAACATAGAGGCAAAAAGTAGAGTGATGGTTCCTGAAAAATTGACACTTTTCCTTGCTATATTTAAGAAAACCTTTTTAGTATGGCATGGTGTCACATATGTATCATTAAAAGGTTCTGGTAAATCTTTAAGCTGATTATTCAAAAAGAGTTGTAAAAACCTTGGATACATTAAAAACTTCTTTGAATCCAAGTTCCTTAACATACCATCAAAAATTAATTTAGAAAAATTAAATTTTTGACCCTTTGCCAAACATATAACTGCTGAAGCCAAATTAGTTGAAAACTCATTCCAAGCAGTTGATTTTGAACTTATGCAATGAAGGATGGTATGTATTAGGAATTTCCATTGTGGAGAGAATGAACCTTTTTGAAAAGTAAGTTTTGTTGAAAGTTGTTCATATCCCATCAATGCAAGGTTTTCAAAAATTTCATCATTTGTGAGGCAAGTTACACCATCCTCATCATTAAAGAGAAGATCACTTCTCACTGATGATTCTGATATAACTACAGCCTTGCCATCAACAATAGCATGTATTTGCTTCACAGAGTTGATTATTTTGGAAGTAGCAGTGTTCCAAAACTGTTCAATATAAGAAGCATAGATAGTAGGACTTACAGTGAGAGCATAGTTGATTGAACATGTAGAGAGGAAGTCTACTATCTGATGAAACTCTGCATTCTCATCACTCTTTTCCAAACAGGCTACCATATTGTGTTGATCGACAAATTTCAAATCAGCCATTTTAGTGAGTGATTGATGAAAAAGATACTGGGTTTAAGATCGTTGATGAGAGTATGAGGGTTTGTTAAAGTTAATTGAGATATTACAAGGAGCACTTAGGGTTTTGATTTGACCGACTTAATAAGCTTGAATCTTTATAAGGAAGAAATCTTATAAGGAAAAGAAATATCAAGAATTTTCAAAATCATAGACCCCTATATGCAAGTTGTTGGCGAAAATATCTCAACAGTTATAATTAATTAATGAAAATCTGTTGTGCCTCTAACAGTAGTAACGGTAACAAGCAGCACTAAGTTAGGCTAGTAGTACTAAGTTTGTACTGGCAGCACTAACTTTCGTACTTATAGTTTTTGGCAAACTACCAGCCATCAACAAAATTAAGAATTCTTTACCAGTTGTCGTTTGCCCTGGAATAGCCAATTCTTTCTTGTCTGTTAGACATGGTGAATTGATGACCATTTGTTATGTGTCAGCAGTATTAACAAAGTCACCAGCATTCTCACCAAATCAGCATAACCATCATTAAACAAATAACCTTGAAGCTCTAAACCTGCAAAATGTTAGTTCCAAACATAGAGAAACATAATCCAAAACATCTTGCATATTACTTAATAACTGACAGTATTAATAGTTAAGCTTAGCAGTACTAAGTATCAGTTACCAGTATTAATCTATCTTCATCACTTGGCAGCTCTTGCACTCCATTCTAAGTATCCATGTTGTATAATCTACTGCATTTATAGACATAGTTCCATATAGCTTTTCCTCAAACAAAGCTTCTATCAGCTACAACAATACACAAGTACACAGCAGCACTAGCTGAACCTGGCAGCACTAACTTTTGTACTAGCAGTACAAAGTTTTACCCAGCAGTATCAACTAAGCCCAGTAGTGTTAAGAAACTTGACATCATATTTAGCCTTCAATACTAACTCAAATCTCATTTGTGTATAATCCTCTATACCTATACACAAATAACCTCCCCTTAATCCATGCTTCGGGGATTAAGCATACTAATGCTTGCAATTAAAAACTGAAACCTAGTCACATAAAAGGCTTTAGTAAGAAGATCTGCAACATGGTTGTATCTTGACCATTTCAATCAACTTTTTCTCATAGGAATCTCTAATGAAATGATGCCTAATCTCTATATGCTTTATTTTAGAATGGTAGACAGGATTCTTGACAACACAAATAACACTCTCATTGTCAACATGAATCTTTGTCTGCATAAAATTTTATCTATAAACTACAATATGATTTTGGATCCAAAGCACTTGACCACAACAGTGAGAAGCAGCAATATATTCAGCTTCAGTAGTTGAATTAGCCACCACAGTCTGCTTTTTACATTGCCAAGAGATTAACCTTGAACTAAGAAATTGACAACCTTCTGTTGTGGATTTCCTGTCCAAACTGGCACCTGCATAGTCACTGTCTAAAAGCTTCCAATATAAAAGGAGAGTCCTTAGGATACCAAAGGCCTAATTTGGGTTGACCTTTTAGGTATCTAATGATCCTTTTTACTGCATTCAAGTGGGAAACTTTTGGTTGAACTTAAAATCTTGAGCATGCACAAACTAAGAACATAATATATGGTCTAGAGGATGTACGATACATCAATGACCTAATCATTGACCTGTATAAATGGATATCAACATCCTCGCCATTTTCATCTTTTGTCAAAGCCTTGTTGGTTTCCATAGGAGTACTGGCTGTCCTTATACTAGAAAAACCAAATTTCTTCAAGATTTTACCAACATACTTGTCTTCACTAATGAAGATCCCATCCTCTTTCTGCTTGAATTGTAAACCCAAAAAGAAAGTGAGCTCTCCCACTGAACTCATCTGGAACCTTTTATGCATTATTTGCTCAAAATATGTACACAAAGACTTTTTAGTGATACCAAAGATGATGTCATCTACATATACTTGTACCAGTAAAATATCACCTTTGACTCTCTTTATGAACAAAGTCTTGTCAATTTGTCCTCTGTAGAATCCATTGCCTAGTAGATAGGTAGAAAGAGTCTCGTACCACGCTCTAGGAGCTTGGTGTAGCCCATATAGGGCTTTCTCCACCTTATAAACTTTTTTTGGAAATTTTGGATCTACAAAACCTAGAGGTTGGCTAACATATACCTCCTCTTCAATAGTACCATAGAGAAAGGCACTTTTGACATCCATCTGGTACACAAGAAAAATCATGAATGATGCATAGGCCAAAAATAACCTGATTGCTTCAATCCTAGCAACATGAGTAAAAACCTCATCATAATCAATGCTTTCTTCTTGTTTGTATCCTTATGCTACCAGTCTGGCTTTATTTCTGACTACTATACCCCTTTATTCTTTCTTATTTTTATACACCCACTTTGTACCAATAGCATTCTTGTCATAAGGTAGGTCAACTAGTGTCCAAATCTTCTGAATCTTGAACTGAAGCAGCTCTTCTTGCATTGCTTCAACCCAGCTTTCATCATCAAGGGCTTGAGCTATTTTTATGGACTATCATAAAGTAATGGTAGCAGAATATATTGTTGAGTAGGTACTGCATCAACATTATCCTTAATACCTGCATTCTTATTAGTTTGATTCCCTGCAGTAACTGGCTCATAATTCATAGAGTTTGTTAGTAAATCAATATCAAAGAGCTAATCTGGTCCACTCCCTACAAACATTTAGGTTTTGTTTTCAAGAAATTTTAATTGTGGCAGGTTCTCCTCCCAATTTTCTAGTTCGAGTGTTTAAAATACCCTAAAAGCCTTGCTATTTATAGAGTATCCAATAAAGAACCCCTCATCAGCCTTCTCATCAAATTTTCCTAGGGGATTTAAGGTATTAAGAATAGTCACAGGACACCCAAAAGGTCTCATAAAACTTATACTGGGTGGTCGACCATGTAATAGTTCATAAGGTGTCTTTTTGTGAGGCTTGGTCACTAAAAAAACCCCTTATTCGAACATAATAAGCAGTACTAACTGCTTTAGACCAAAATGTATGTAGGTAATAATGAATCGCTACATAGTCAAGTTGCCTCTTCTTATGTCCCTATTTCCCTTTCCTTTCTCTTGCAACTCTATTTTGTTGTGGAGTTCTCACAACACTAAGTTCCCTCTTAATCCTTTTTATCCCACAGAACTAATTCATGTCATTATTCTTAAACTTAGTTCCATTGTCACATCTGATGATTTTAACCTTATGATTTATTTGGTTTTCTATGCAAGTAATAAAAGTTTTAAGGATCCCACTAGTATCATCCTTAGTGGCCAAAAAGAAAACCCAACTAAACCTACTATAGTCATCAGTGACAACAAGGCGAATAATGTTCTAGTGATTGATACTCCTTACAGATGTTGCCCCAAATAAGTCCATATGTAACATTTATAAGGGTTGGCTGATAGAGCTCACAAGCTTGGTCTTACAAGAAGCTTTGTGTTGCTTTCCCTTCTGACAAGCAACACAAGTATGGTCATTTTCAAAGAGCTTTGAAGGCAAACCTCTAACAATGTTTCCCCTCACAAGTTTGTTCATAGTTTTTAAAGTTTATAGATTACCAAGGCCGCTTAGCTATAAATTAGACTCATTAATTGTAGCCTTTGCAAATAAACAAGTCAAACCTCCTGAAGGAACAACACTCTTTAGATCAAAACTGTAGATGTTGTTCTGTCTGGGAACTTTAAGCACTAGTACAAATCTAGGATTTTGTCACACATGCTATTTTTTAAATGGCCACACAGTCAGATATTTATGTGACTAAATGTACCCGGATAAAATAAATAGCCACACTTGAACTCATTTTGTGTGACCATCTTTTAAATTCATTATCACAAACATTTTGTATATCTAGTGATCTATGACTTAACTGGTAGATTTTTTTATTGATTATTTACGTCACTTATAATTTAGTGAGACGTCTGATCAGATACAAGATAAGTTTGAAACATAGTCACACTATATATAAACATATGTGAACCACTTATATGTCCACACAATTGAACAGTGTTACCAAAATCCATATATGTTTCACTGATGTAATTGTGTAAGTGCTAAACCATAATAGTCAAGTTTGTTACACATATTTAAAATTGACCCTGCTATTTTTGCTGAATATTTTGCCACATATAAATTTGAATGTGTGGACAACTGAAAAGTAAAGTTTAAGCATTAGTCACGATATACATTTAAAAGTGACAAATATATGTCACACACTTGAACAGTGTGACTGTCACACTAAACCATAGATTATACATGATTAAGTGTAACCAAAATTCGATACATATGGTCACGTAAGTTAATATGGTGTGTCTCAATAGTTTAGTGTGGTTTAGCTTGCCAAAACCTAATGATTTATATTCACAATTAATTATAGCATGAATCATTGACTATAGGTCTTTACAACAAAGTCACACCATATCACAAAAGGTGTAACTAAATTATGTTTATGCACACATTATAAGGGTATTAAATGTGACCATACATCAAAATCGTCACATTAGTGAAATATTCATGTGACTTTTTATTTATAGCAAAATGTGGAACAAGTTATCAGTAACCTTGAATAGTACACATTGAGTGGTTTGTGTAATAATTCCAGATGTTATATATAGTCACATGAAGTATTTATTTAGGTGTCTAAATCATAGAGTCATATTTTGTCACATATTATTTAAGTGTAGTCACAATTCGATACATATGGTCATACATTTCTGATAACTTATGTAATTTTGAGGGGTTAGATATGGGATTTTATAGTCTATCTAGTTTGAGTCTAATTTGATATTCACATGCAATGACTTAGTTCGAGACATTAGTTTTGAGTTCAATTTGATATTCAATGCATATGAAATATACTCGTACTCTTCATTTGCCCAACTCGTAAAAAAGTCCCTCAAACAAAACCCCTATATCATCTCCCAACCCCATTATCAAAAAACCATACTGATAAACAACCATTTGACTTAATTAAACACTTAATTCACCCTATGGCATCATCATGTTGCAGTTTGGAATGCCACACCCACATCCTGTTTTAGAAGAGATCATTGCTCTTAGTTGGTAATGAATAGAGATATCCGAAGGTGATTGAAGAGTTCTTTGAGCAACAGATTGCTGAGGAGGAGGCTTTTAAAAAGATATTTCATGATAAGATTGTTGAGATGTTAAGGCTATTCTAACAAGGGTCGTACAGCGATATGAGAAGGAGAGAGAGAAAGAGTGACAAAGAATGCTTGAAAGGATGTTTATTGATTATTTTAAGGAAACGAAGGATAGGTTAGAAAGCTTAAGCTGTCTAGTTTGACCCATCATGTGGACGAAAATTTTGATGGTTTTAAGGATCTAAAAGTTCATTCTGCTATAATGGATTGTTTGTGAATAAGATTATGGTGTGATGTGTTTGGGGTATTGTTCATATGTTTGTGTAATTTTTTTTGCGGAATGAAAGCTGTTTAGGGTATATATGTTGGGCTGTGTAGTATGCCAATGGTTTACATTAGTAATACATCTTTAACTTACTGTCAATCTAGCAACTTTATGTAGTCCAGTTTCACTTTAAATGAATATGTAATGGAAGGTTAAATGGAATGAGAAATTATAATTCATGGTCATCTTAAATTGTTCTTCATTTTATACATTATGCTGGTTTTTTTACTGTTGCGATTTCCATTTACTCAGTATTCTTATGATTGCCATATCTATTAAGGAACCATTTTCAGCTGCTTTTTGTTTCACTTAATAGTTTTAGTTTGGTTGGGGTATGATAAGTTATTATGCATAAGCTTTTTCAAATGGTCATGACTTTAGCATTCAATAAAGAAGCTGTTAACTGCATTCTCAGTCAATAAGCTTAGCCAAGCACCAAGACTCTATAAAAAATGCTTACTTTATCTATTAAGAAATCATTTTTAGTTGATTGGATAAGCTTATATTTCAATAGTAGTATCTGTTTAGATTGGGGGATGATTAATTAGTTATTAACCATATGCTTTGCACACTAGAATCAAGCTGTTTGGGTCAGCTGGAAATTGGCGCCTGCAATACCTATAGTTGTGTATAATCTGGAATCGCATTTAGTAGTATCTACATGATTCTGCAATGAACCATTTAGTCTAACATTTAGATTACCAAAGTCTTAGTTATTATTCCAGCTAAGGGGTGTTTGGGATAATGAATTTAAGAGGGAAATGTAATCAAAAGGATGTATATTAGGTGGCAGAGTTTTGCTGTCATCAAAGATTATGATACTTCAAGAGGGATGTATATCAGGTGGTAGACTTTTTCTATTCTATACTTATCAATCTATTCCATACATATCTTCGGTTGTAATCTCCTTAGCAGCTTTAACTTTTCCTCAAGCAGTAGTAACTTTGTACTAGCATATGTAACTTTTACACCAGCAGCATTAACTTGTACTAGTAGTAGTAACATCCACTGGCAGCATTAACTCTCATTGGCAGCATTAACTGTATTACCAGCAGTAGTAAACATTATTTTTCATTGTAGTTTTCCAGCAGTACTAACTTTACTAGCAGTACTAAGTTATACTAGCAGTACTAACTTTATACTAGCAGTAGTAATATATTCACTAGCAGTACTAACTAAGTACTAGTAGTAGTAATATATTTACACAAGCAGTACTAACCACTTGGTATATTTTCCTTGAAGATCATTAGCAGCATTATCTTTACTTGAACAGCAGTAACTCTAACTTGAACAACATTAATCTTCAACATCATCAAGAAGACTTTTAATCCTTAATCCAAAAGTGTTTTTAGTTACATTTATTGTTCAGCAAGGTTAAGATCTACATGAAGATGTTTTGCAGCATAATTTATCTTCATGTGCATAGAAGATGTTGGGGTCTATTTTGTAGATGAATGATACCTGGTTTAATGCTCCCAGAATTCAGTAAGTGACATTTTTTTATTACATTATAAAGACAATAGTATAAAGGCCTTTGTATTAGTGATTTAAATGTGTTAAATAATGACAGTGTCACCTTGTTTATGAGTTTTGAGTTTTGTTTTCATATTAGATATTGTGTGAATGCTAATGTATAAATACAAGTATGAACTAACCTAATGCAAGTGTAGTTAATGTTTATGTCATATTAACTACACTTTCATTGGCAACTTAAGCAAGATACAATATATACAAACACATCAACTAAACCTGAAGTAAACAATTAATAGATAGATTGAAATCCTTTACAAGAGTATTTGCAGCAAAACAAAAGCTTAAATAGGTTCTGCAGACAAACATAAATCCTTAAACAGAGTGTGACAACTTGAGCATGACATGATTCACTTAGATTTTTGTATAACAATACCTTCATAATCGGTTCGATAGTAGTCATTTTGTGATTCATTACCTAAGTTACGTCAATTTACACATGGCAATATGTTATCATTGTGCTCGCGATACTGACTAAATACCTCATTGAATTTGATAAAATGTATCCTTTGTAATTCTTGGTAGGTGTACTAAAGACATAGAACAATTTTTTTTATCTATCTGGTCTTTCACATAAAACACTTGTCGTGCTTGTGAGGCTAATATGAATAGATCATCCTTGTGGCCTAAATTATTCAGGTCTACCAATGTATAACCAAGATTAGGATCGTGTTTGACCCCACCAGCTCTGTGATCAACCCAATCACATTTGAAAAGAGGAATTTGCCTGAAACGGTAATCTAGTACCCACACATATCTCTTATAAAACCCCATAATAAAACGCTTTTCTTGTGGTTGCAACTTCTTTGGATATTTTAAGATCTACTACCTCAACACTAACCCTACTGTTCTGATAAACTATGCCATCATTACTTTTCGTACGAAAGGTATACCCATTGATGTTATATGCATCGTATTTCACTACGGTGGCGCGTGGTCCATATGATATCCACCTTATAGTTTTTGATGCACTTTCTTTAGAGATCGCTAACTCTCTCTCAACCTGAATTTCATTACAAGTATATATTAGCTTCTAATTAAAGGAACAACAAACAAACAATTATAAATAACATTCGATTAATTACCTCTTTGTGTAACCACTTAGCAAAAGATTTACTGTGCTCATTCTCCAGAAATGGTATTCGTTTACCCGAGTTTTCTATTTTTAAAACTAGCTTGTGTCTCCTGAAACAATGTCTTTGAATATTATATTTGATATAACATTCTAAGTAACGAAATAGACATGTGTTAGTAATACTTACTCGATATACGCTACAATTTCATCTGTATTCTGTATTACATACAAATATGCTTTCTGAAAGAGTTCCGCATAAACTTTACTTGATTTGCCGGCCAACAATGTCTTTCCTTCCTCATCTTTACTTCTTAAGATGTTTCTTGATAAACTTGAGAAGCTCATAAGCCATTTCACACTCATAATCAACTTGTAGCTTCCCTTCCCACATTCTTCTATATGTAAATTGTGCAAGAGGATACTCTTTCTCTACTAACATGTAGATGTGCATAGATTGCAACATCAGGCAATGTACTCCACATGAATCAATTAGCTTCCAGCTCTTAATCAAGTATCTCCCTTGTTCTCTCTACATCTCATCACCTGCACTTGGTTCAAACCTAGTCATTAAGTATCCCCATAATACTCTGTTATCACTAACTAGCTTTGTAGACTTAAACTTGTCTTTCACTATTCTGTACAAGACTTCCAGATCTTCTCTATCAAACATTTTTAGCATACCCTCAAATCTCTTATGAATTTGAGTACTTGCATCTGCTCTTGTAATATGATAATAAATCTTTCTTTCATCTCTGGTGATCTTATAGTCAACAATAGGTACTTGTTTAGTTGCTAAAGGTATGGTATTAACTTCATCTTCATCAAATGGAGTAATCTCAAAACATTCTTTGAGCTCTGCTTCTTTAGTCTCATCCTCTACCTTTTGCTTCT
>BQNB010175349.1:0-12371 GCA_026074375.1 Tanacetum coccineum
GCCCATCATTGACATCTTAAATATAGAACTCATTATATCAGCAAACATATCACATAGACTAGGATCAGTAAATGAAAAAATAATATCATCAACATAAATTTGTACCATGATAATATCTTTACCTTATTTCCTTGTAAATAATGTGGGGTCGACAACACCTTTGGAGAATCTCGTGATGGTAAAAAACTTGACAACATATTATACCACGCGCGTGGAGCCTGCTTTAAGCCATAGAGAGCTTTCTTTAGCCGATACACATGGGTAGGATTGTCTCAATCTAAAAAACCCTCTAGTTGACTAACACAGACTTCTTCACATAACTCGCCATTTAAGAAAGCTGTCTTGACATCTATCTGGTAGATAGTCATATTCTTGTTGGCGGCATTTGCAACAAAGATTCTGATTGCTTCTATGCGTGCAACAGGTGCGAAAGACTTTTCAAAATCAATTCCCTCTTCTTGACAATATCCCTTAGCTATGAGCCTTGCTTTGTTTTTCATTACCCCTCCAAATTCATCTTGCTTAACTTTGAAGATCCACTTCAGTTTAATTATCATGATGTAAAATAAGCTGAAAAAAGCTTTTTGAAAACAGTCACTTAGCTTGAATGAGCTTTAAGGCAAAAATGGCTTTTCTTTATGGCTTTTTGGACTAATAAGCTAACATTTTAACAAATAAGCTTAAAGGGATTATCTAACCTTACCTAATAAGCACTTATGAATTAAAATCTAACAACTAAATAAGCTGGAAAAGGCTAAATCATTCAGACAGAAAGCTTAACTAAGCTTAAGGGCACATGTGGCTTTTTCTTTTTGACTTTTAGCAAGAATAAGCAAAAGGAAAGGACTAATAAGCAAACACAGGCAACAATGGAAACTAATAAGCAAGTAGAATCAAAAATCAACAACTAAAAAGCAAAATAAGCAGAAAAGTGAAATTAAGCTATTTACTATACTACACTAAATAAAACAGTCAAGCCCCTAATTTAAGCTTCATTTTAAGCCACCTAGAGGGGAAATTTAGGCTTGAGCTTATGAGGTCTTATGAAAGGGCTTATTGGCTTTCTATGAAAGCCAAAAGCTCCTGCTAAAGTTAACAAATAAGCTAGAAAAACTGTTTTGAAATTGGTGGTTTAGCACCAGGGCAGTTTCAACAAAGGATTTTGTGAAAAAGTTAGCTTAAAAATAAGCTCTCCAATAAGCTCAAAAACAAAAACTTAGTTAAAACAGATGAAAAATACCTTGAAATGAACTTGTGCACAAATTTTTAGAACCTAAAACTCTGATTTACCCTCTGATTTTTTAGAATGAAATTGGGACACATTTTGATCTTTTGAAAAACAAAAAATGTTGACAGAATTGCTAACAAAAACTAAGGACTCCTAAGGTTTCTACTAGTTGATTTTAACACATATAAATGACACAAAATTGATACTACAACTCAGGTTTACAAGGGCTTATCCAAATAAGCTCTTTGAGTCTCTTTTAAAACCAACAGATTTAAGGAACAACTTAGAAAACTTGAAAAACACTTTTTGGACTTAAATTTTTTGGAAAACAGACTCAAAAGAGCTTAATACTGCTAGCCAAAGTTGGCCACATGCCCACAACCCATAACCTTGCCATTTTGACCCATTTTGGGCTTAACCCAAACACCCCTTTATATTTTAAAAACGAATTTTTAAAACTGTAAAGACTAGTTTAAGCACCAATTTTAAAAGACAAGTATTGAATAAGCATAGTTAAGCATTAAAAGGTAAAAAGAAAAAGCAAATAAGCATTCTAATAAGCTAATAAGCAAAAAGTGAAAAATAAGCTATCTAGGCAGTTTATACTTAAGACTTGAACAATGGCATAAAAGCATTAATAAACATAAATAGGACATAAACAAGTAAGAAAAGCAAGAATAAGCTAAGAATAAGCACTAATAAGTTGTTGCTACAGTAGCCATAAGCTGAAAATTTTAAAAAGAGAGCATACCTCAACTCCTTGCTCAAAACAGGAGTAAATCCAACCTAAATAAGCTCTAATCCTACCCAAGCTTATAAATAAGCTATACTAAACAACCCAATGAGCCATCCAAGTTTGCTCATTCATCCATTAGCTTATCAAACAGTAACTTTTTTTTTCCTTTTAATTTTTCTTAAATTCTTGTATCAAAGTTTTAAAACAGATTATAAAGTGGCTTATATTAAGAGCTTATATGATTTTTAAAGAAACACAAGTTGAGATAAAAACTTAGAACACAATGTGAAAGATAAACTGAATTTTCATTAAAAAAAAGAGTACAAGTACATAAAAGTAAACTAAGTTAAAAACTAAAACTGAGCTCTCAAACTACACTCTTTGCCATAATGGCTTACAAGCTTTTTATATAGACGAGCTAGGGTTTTTGGTCTTCTCTTCTTGTCTTCTTCCTTGTGTGCTTCTTTGTAGACACAATTGAGCATATGTGTTTCTTGTGTGTGTGTAAACACAAGTCCAATCCTGGCCCTTGGTTTTGAGTATTGCCCACTCAAACTATATCGACCATTGATTCGAATTGAGGGTTTTTGGATTGCCAGCTTGGCACATCCATGTGGGGGGTGGGGCTTATGAGAGTGAAGGTTTTGGATGGACATGGGGAGGTCAACGAGGCTGAAAGTGACAGGATGTGGGGCTTGGGTGATTGGCGGGAAAAATTGGGAGAGATGTACAGTGTTTCAAAACCAGGGTGTGGGTTTGAGGGTTTGTCACAAATAGTCCTCCATGGTTATAGTGTTTCTTGCAATTTTCGTCCTTGTGTTTATAAACGTTTGGAAATTTGGCAGAAACACCCCCCAAGTGTTATAAGTGTTATTGCATTCATGGTCCTTGTGAGTTATAACTTTGGAGGGTTGGCAGAATTGGCCCATGTGGTATTTGGCAGTTTTAGTCCCTTACAAGTATTTTCTTCTTTTCCTTCATTAAATAAGTTAGGGACTTGGCAATTTTGGCCCCTAAACTTATTTTTCTTCACTTATGGCTTCTTCACTTATATGCTTCTGGGTTTGAACTTTGGATTTTGTCGGGGGTGACTTTTGTGTTGGTTGAACTTTTTCAGACTTGGTGCTCATTTGTCTTGACTTTGTCTTTAACCTATGTACTTATTCCATTTCCGTTGTCCGGATTTTGTCGTTTTGGCTTCGTTTGTCGTCCTTTAATTTCTAATATATTTCGGACGTTTTTTGTATTTATTTATTTATATTTTTTCCACGCTTTTCCATTCCGTGTCCGGTTTTGTCGTTTTGGCTTCGTTTTTCGTCCTTTTCTTAGATATCCGTTCCTGCACAACACAATTAGCAAAACAAGCATATTTTTAGCATTTTAAGTCCGTTTTTGGTTATTTTAACTTGTTTTTAAAGGTAAAAGGTATGTGTAATTAAACACATACCAATAATACATCATAACTTGGGGTTTATAACACACCCCTACACTTGAGTTTTAGAATTCATAATTACAATCTAACTAATGACCCGAATTTAGGCGGATCAACATAACATGGAGATGATTTGACAAACATACGGGGGTATTGATTTAACTTTTCTTCCCCATTCTTTTGCGAAATAAATACTACCATAAATCTCAATTGTCCCAAAACTGTATTTACAAGGATAAGGACTTAGCAATCGTGTACTCAATAATTAACTTGGGTTAAAACAATAATGTACTAAATGTGAGTACATACAAGGTAGGCTAAGGCGATTTGGGTGTAATAATTAGTTCAAAGGTGACAATGTTCTTCATTAATAGTCCGGCTTAACCAAAAAATTACGAGAACTGTGAAAAGGATAGGCTCGAAGGGGTGTACTAGGAGTATCATGCACTAAAAATGAGTACATGACATGGGTGTGGGATTGTTATATGATCGATGTGACCATAATAACAATTACAAGTTTAAAACATGGGTTAATCCTAGTGCCTCTTATCTAGCAAATCCTAATACTCACTATGCGGTCTCGGGGTTCATCACAAAAACAAGTTCTAGAATTTAATATACTACTGGTACGCTCATATAATTTAATACCGATACCAATGTTTCAGAAAAGGCGACAAAGACCATACGTACACATCCGTAACGACGAAATAGACACATATGACTGCATTCGAACCTTAACTCGAACAAGCTAAAAGTATAAACTATCTTGGGTATCAAAAATAGATACCTGAATTCCTAAAGATCTGAAGGCGAATCTCATATTTTTTGGTGGAATTATGAGGGTTTTTGTGCTAGTCATATAAATTCCTATCCATGCGACGCTATTAATACTCGGTTTTCGTCGGTATGTGTCATAAATTTTTTTAGATTTTGGTCAAAATCACCTTTTACGCTATGTTTCGATATATTACTCATCATTTTAAGGACAAAGCAAATGGCAATTAAAGGAATAGTTTCTAAGGCTTATTTCCCCGTACACTTAAGTTGAACATTGTCCTTAATGCTCTTTAAAAGTACCCGTAAAACGAATAAAGGGAAAAGAGAACAAGTAAAAGAAACTAGCACTCCCTGGTTTGCTCAATAATGGAGAAAAAACATGTGATAACTGGTTAAATCGTCCTTCAAGAATCATCCAATGAAAATTTTTAAGAACTTCCAAGCTTCTTCTTATCAAATATAACCAGTAAATCAAAGACAAAGACAACTACACCAAGCATAATATCGGCGAGATATATATATATATATATATATATATATACAATGAGATTTTAGGTTTTGACTCTATGAAAGCAGTAAAGTTAGGATGAGAGTAATGATGTAATCATAGGTTTATGCAGGTTTATAAAAGAATTACAAATTTTAAATGTTGTACAAATTATTTTTCAAAAATACTTGAAAATTTTTAAATTTTCCAGTAGCTGGGCTCACGACGCCATCAGGATAAATCCCGACGCCGTCACCAGCGACTGTGAAAATTTTCTTTTCGTTTTCTTTGAAAAATTTCATGCACGTGATTATATAAGTTATTTCGTGTATGAATTACTGCATGGAACCTGAGATTAGTCAATACAATCATGTGACTCGAAACTAATGCGAATTAATCTAAACAATTTATTTAAAATGTTTGAATTGGTTCTTAAAAATCGGATAATTTCCCCTACACATATTTTTTTGCAAAAGACCTTTGATTGTCAATAAGACGAGGTTAAAGACAAAACAAAGCATGATTACAAAAATAATTCAAACATAAAAGAATAAACAGGTAAAGAATAAACAGGTAAAGAATTAAAACACAAGACACTCCTAATATGCTGGAAAATAAACATTGGGTTGCCTCCCAATAAGAGCTTTTCTTTACCTATGAGTCTTGTAGCTAGACTTGAAGTCACACGTCCTTACGTGACTTCTCCTTCATCCGTAATTCCAGTCAAATATTCAGGTCTAAGCTCCAGACATTCTTTGTAAAACCCTAATATTTTGCTCATCACGTACTCCACCCCTCTTCTTTTGTCCTCCTCGTTCCGAAGGTAGACTGAATTAGTGTGCTCTCTTTCTAGGTCTGATAGCGAGTTGTACTGTTCTATCTTATGGGGCATCTTATAGGCAATATTATCGGTCCCGTTTGTGAACCTCACTACTCCTTCGGGTGGGTCATGAGTCATGTTGGATATTTTAACAAAGGGCTTCCCTAGTACTACTTGTGACAGCCTAGGATCTATGATTGAACTAATATCCTTAATAATCATGAAGTATATGGCATAAATAAAGTTTCCTACAAAGACGTGCACTCCCTTAATCCTTCCCGTGAAATTGTTCACTCCTCTATTTATATCTTTCCTAGGGTCAAGTTGTTGTGGTTGAGGCTCTGGTTCATCCAAACTAGGAATTTCCCTAAGACTAAGAAGAATGTCATGATTACCAGTATTCAAGCCTAAATCCTCTAGTGGTGTTTCATCTAAAGGTTCTACCTCAATCGGGATTCCTATGATCTCTTCTACTTCATCTGGGTAAGTCACGGGCGGTGTGTTTTCCTCAAATGATAGGAGGACTTTTGAGGTACTTTGTGGGTTCAAAATTTCCGCATCATATCAGGACTTGATGTTTCGGTTATTGTTTATACCACACTTAAAGCCAAAGGTACTTTCCCTTATAAGAGGTGGACTAGGGAAGATTGTGAAGACGTATTTGACACAGAGTGATTTTGGTGAGATAAAGGCGGGGGCTTGTAAAGAAGTGCTTTTTGCGAGGGTTTCTATGAATTTAAGGTTGCTAGAGGGTTTTGTATCCTCGTTCTCGGGATACCTTGTTATCTTCTTGATCTTTTTGACTTTATTTTCTTTTGCCCTTATTTCATCTTTCAATTTCTCTACAACCTTCAGAGAAAGTTGCATGAAATCACTTCCAATTACTCCTATATACTCTTTAAGCTGCTTAACTCTCTCTTCTTGATCGAGAATGAAGTTTATCACAAGATCCTCGAATGCTTCCAGACGTGATGGTTCTGGGGGTAGTTGACGCATCATGTTGCTTGACATTCCAAAAACGCTTTCACTCCTTCCCATTGGTGAGACTCCCTTTTTCATGAGCGTACCAACCTTACACTCCATGCCTCCTAATAATTGTTCAAGGTCAGGGTTTTCTAGTCAAGGCTCTCTTCTTCTGGGACGACGGGGTCATTCCATCATTCTTCTTCGTATTGGGCTAAATTCTCAATGGTTTCCCATGCTAATTATGGCCTTAATTTTCTAAGTCTCTTGCCTGCTGCATAGTCAATGGCCATCTGTATGGTGCAGTCGACATGATCGTAAAAGATTTGAACTTAAAGCCATAGATCAAGGCCATGATGAGGGACTTTTAGGAGTGAGTCCTTGAAATGAGTCCACGCGTCGTAGAGAGATTCATCTTGACGTTGTTGGAACATCAAGATATTATTTCAAAGTTCAGCAGTTCTTCTCGGTGGTAAAAACTGTGCGAGGAAATGAGTGGTGAGATCATCCCAAGTCGAGATGGATCCCGCGGGTAGACGATCAAGCCAAATAATAGCTTGGTCCTGAAGTTAAAAGTGGAATAGACGCAAACAAGTAGTATTTCTTGTATCACCATTATGGTCAATGGAATCTACAATTATGAAACAAAAATCCTTAATTATGTTGGAGCGCGGTCTTCAGACCTAAGTCGCGAACTGAGCATTCCATTTTGTACAAACGGACTGTTGTCCGGATCGAAGAGGTACCACATTGTTCCCCACGGGGAGCTCAATGGTATTCATGTATCCCTCGTGGCTAGGTTTGGAGTAATCTCCCTAAGAACGGATAGGATTCGTGTCTCCCATGGTGGTTGACGAGAATGGATTACGAAACAAATAACACAAAGAAAAGATAGACTACAAGAAAGCTATTATACGAAAATAAAATTCTCACTTGAAAGGATTCAAGCGAGTAAAACTAAGCTAAACTAAGTTTGAAACCTAACTATTCTCCACGCAGTTTGCGCCAAAAACTTGATGTGGTTGTCGTTAGACTTCAACACAAAGTTTTACAACTCCCTAGGCAGTGTACCTAATCGTTGCAGTGTAGTATTGGCAAGACTCGGGGGTTGTTATCGTTCACTAGGGGAATAGGTTGGGAAGGCTCGAACAAAGCTTAACCGAGATCTACGGGGTTGAAAGGAGATTATTTTTGTATTTTTATATTTTATAGAAAGCAGGTAAATCAAATGGTTTGAGAGGTTGGTTGATTAACTAATTAATTAAACTAATTATAATCTAATACTGGTGATAACTTTTTATGATAAAATGATGTATTTGCTTACTCATGCATACTCATTTGATTGCTTTCTCCTAATTTGGTTGCCTTGTCACACTCGTGATGATCTGTGTAATTATTTCCAAGTCATGAAACGAATTACACCAAACCCGCAGTCTATATATTATTTGGTTAAGGCAAAACACACAATTAGGTAGTATGAAAAATAATACAAGGCACCTAAGTAGTTATATTAAATGCAATTGAGAAATATCTAAGAGGGATCATCCCCATTAGGGGTAAGGTAGTATGAAGATGTTACCGATGGTATCCTTTTAAACTGCGTTTACTTAGACGTCTATGCCACATTTAATATCTTATGGCTAGTTTTTTAAAGCCTAACGCGCACATTCATCATAAGAAGCAACAGTAAAAGGATCTACAATCCAACTTTCATACAATAATAAGCAAATACAAAGGAGGGTTTAGCCTAACATGTTATAAAGGAAGCAAGAACTTAAAATTCATTCTACCAACAATCGACTATATTGAATGATTAAAGATGGATAATCTTACTTGATTAAAACATGGATTAAGTTCAGTTACAATAGTGCTTTAAGGCCCAAAAGTCGGTCTAAAAGCTGACAAAATACTTAGGGTTCGGCTCCAAAAAGTTATACAAAGTTACACACTTAAAACCCTAAATTCGGCTTAATATATATAGGGAAATCATCGCGACGGTGTTCCTGTATTGTCTTTCGTGACGCCCCCTGTAACATGTTAGAATCTTCTAGGTCTAATATCGATTTGCTTACGGCCTAACGCCGTCGTTCAATTTCACAGATGCCGTAACTAGATAGATCGCGGACGGTTTGATTTATGCCTGACCGCCGTCTCTAGCTTTCGTATGCACAATTCTTCTAGGAGATTGGTGTAGGTCACGGTAGTCTTGTCTGCATTCTTCTCCAAATGAGCCAAGTCAGTTTTATTCCTCCAAAATGCCCTCCAACGTGCTAAAACCTAAAAACAAACGATTAAGCACAAAATCTAGGCATATTTGCATGATTTAAGGGGTTAAATGACCCCGAAATAGTGTATAAAATGACACCTCATCAGAAGACGGAAGTTGGCAAACTCAAAGAACCGAGTGTAAACACCAATCTTCCCCTCGGGAAAATCACGGATAGTGTCATTAGGCCCAGACAGTTCCGGACCAAACTCACTCCCAATCCCATAATCGTTACAAAATGTATCGGATTCTAAGGCAGATAATGTGGAATGAAAGGAATCAAGTACCATGATCAAAGAAGAAATAATGCACCTTAGATTGATACTGGGAAAGGGGTAGCCGAAGGAAGTAGCAAAAGCAAGGAAGAATGGTAATTGTGTGTAAATTTTTTGAAAACAGTGGAAAAATAATGAAAGCACAAACCCTTTATATAGGTGTCGCACAACAATCGAGGTGACGCATCGAGTGGCTCGGGAAATGAAACGACGGTTGATGTGGGGCTATCGTAAGACTTCTCAAGAAGTTTTACAACTCCCTAGGTAGAGTACCTAGCCGTTGTAGTGTAGTATAGGCAAGACTCGAGGGTTGTTATCGTTCTCTAAGGGAATAGGTTGGGAATGCTTGATCAGAATCTAACAGAGGTCTACGGGGTTGAGAGAAGATTCTTTTTTGTATTTTTATGTTTTTATTAAAGCAGGTAAATATCATGGTTTGAGAGGTTGGTTTGATTAAACTAATAATTAATAAAATAAATCTAAACTAATTTGGTGATAACTTATATGATAAACGAACGTATTTACTTAATCATGCACTACTCCTCAGATTGCTTCTCCTAATCATGTTGCTTTGTCACACTTGTGATGATCTGTGTAAGTATTTCCTAAGTCATGAACGAATTACACGAACCCGCCGTCTATTAATATTCGTTAAGGCAACGCACAAGTAAGTAGTATGAAGACTTTTACAAGGCCTATAAAAGTATCTTAAATGCAATTGAAATATTCTTGAGAGGGATCAATCATATTTGGGGGTAAAGGTAGTATGAAGATCTGTTACGATGTTATACTTCTACACACTCGTGTTTACATAGACGTTTATTGCCAATTTAATATCTTATGGCTTCGTTTTTCCTATTGGCCTCAACGCGCACCATCCATCACAAGAAGCACATTAAAAGGATCTACAATCTATAGTTTCTATTGCAATTATAAGTAAATACTAATAGATCTAGCTTGATGGAAAATAAAGGAGGAAGAGCCAAGTATCTATCACAAACAACTTAGACATATTAAGTGATAAACGATAATAAACTTCACCTTGATTAAATCAATGCCAGTTGAGGCTGTTCAAAGAGGTTTTAAAACCCTAAAAAATGAGCCTAAGGATGGCCAAAAGTAGTCTTCTAAAACTAGGGTTCGTTTCTCCTAAAAGTACACACTTAAAACCCTAAAAATGGATTTGTATATATAAGAAAAACAAGCGCGACGCGTCGCTTTATGTTCCTGACGCCGTCGTGCCGCAATGGTCTTCTAGGTTTTTTTAAGTCGGCTTCATTCTGACGCCGTCTAGAATTCCCATGACGCCGTCACTTGATAACTTTGACACCGTCGCTTGTAATTGGCGACGCCGTCTCCACGCATTGTATGCTTTTCTTTAAAGATGTTGGTTTGTAGGAGTCGTTAGTCTTGTCCGTTTCTTCTCAATTGAGCCCCAAGTCAGAGTATTTTATCAAATGTCTCCAAATGCTGAAAAACAAAACAAACGATTAAGCACATAATCTGGGCATATTTGCATGATTTAAGGGGTTAAATGACCTTAAAAAAGTGTATAAAATGACACCTCATCAAATACCCCTAGACTTGGGATTTGCTTGTCCTAAAGTGAATAGGATTTTCTACCTAGACAATAGCAATATTGTGGGCATTTAACCTACTCTTTAAAAACAGTTTACGACACAACCTCCTATACCTCGTAATTAAAAGCACGGAAAGAATATACTAGCACCTCACATAAGTGTTTAGGATTCTCTCTTTCTCTTGGGTGTATAATAAATTATAATAACTATGGAAAATATAAAATTAACACTCATTACCTGTCATAGCATATAAATTACCATATGCTTGATAAAGGATCAAACATCCACCACTAGGCGCAAGTATTAATCATTACTATCAAAGAGGTCTTTTAAGGGTTGGTGGGGTGTAGGTGTAAGATAACATAAATGGAAACGGAAATGGATGAGATACATTTGGGGAGTGACTTTTGGATGAATTTGAGGAGAGAGGGTTAGCTAATTATTTAGAAGAATACACGTTGATTGTGTTGCTAAGCCAAAGACCCGGACAAAGATATACAAACTCTATAAAACTCTACATCAATCTCTTTTATTTTTCTTTTCTATTTTTCTCCTTTTTTTATATAATACATCATAACTTGAGGTTTATAATACATCATAACTTGGGGTTTATATAATACAATTTTTTTATCAATTTTTGTTCTGTACTTTTGACTGTTTAATACTTTTGACTTGTCAAACTTTATATTTTTTGTTTCAGAGGTTTATAATATAAACAAAATTATAAAAATAAAATAAAAATTAAAAACATAAAAAACTAGAGGGGAGTACAAATGACTTTTTAAGGGGTCTTTATAACCTACCCCATTTAATAATTGATTTATGTTTTAGCAAATAGTACAAAACATTCCTTGTTGACTTCATTTTTTACAGTACAACACAGATTTTTATCTGTTTTGTACTTTTTAACATTTTAGTACTTTTGACATTTTAATACTTTTGACTTGTTAAACTTTATAATTTTTGTTCAACACTTTCCGTTTCACAGTTTTATAATACAAACAAAATTATAAAAATAAAATAAAAATAAAAAACCGAAAAATATAAGGAGGTACAAATGACTTTTTAATGGAGGTCTTCATATCCGACCCCTTAATATTATTATATAGTAAAAGGACCCACTTAAATATATATTATATATATATAAACATTTGTTGGGATATGCATTAAGACTGGACGGAGTGGGTAAGAAATCACGGGGTGAGCTGCAAACTCACGAGTAAGTTGCCACTCCTCCTCCAACTCATGCGTGAGTTATAAGCCCAATGGTAAGTCACTCACTATCAGTGAGTTTAAAACTGTGGGCCTTTTTTTGTTTTAATGTATTTTATTTGGTTTGTGAGTGTGTGGTTATTTAGTGGGGTATATTTTATATAAAGTGTGTATTTTAATAAAATGTAAGTTTGTGTGACCACTACGGTTGAATGGTGAGTGTCAGTGAGTTGAAGTGAGATGAGGGAGAAAGATGAGGTGGCGCTGAGGTGGATGGTGAGTTTGATAGCACCGCTCCATCCAGCCTAATGAATGAAAGTATTACCTCCTTTGTTTCAAATTAATAGTCCACGTTTTCTTTTTGAGTTGTCCCAATTTAATTGTCTACAACTAAAAATAAATAAGTAAGTTTGATTAAGTTTACTATATTACCCGTTGGATAATTACGACAACAACCCAAAGTTTGATCGCGGAATGCTAGATCGCGAGTTGTATCAAGTACAAGTAGCATACACGAGAGACTACAAAGAACTGACAAGAATATGCACACGGTATACCCTCAAACACCACTTTATTAAAAACCTAATAAAGCTTA
>BQNB010175350.1:0-13169 GCA_026074375.1 Tanacetum coccineum
CACACGAACTTATAAATATAAGTGCGACGCATAATAATATTAACAGGTCCTGTAAATACTCGTATTTGTAAAGTCGTCCCCTAGAGCCAACGGTTTAATCAACGCTTTGACAACGTAAAACATTAACTCATAAACGACAATACCCTTTTTGACCCATTTGGGTAATTCATTTTATACATTAAATTTTAGAAGGTAAAGTTTGATTGAATCGCTATTTGACGTGCCTTAATCCACTCTCAATATCCATCGATTAACCGACAAGGTGAGTTTTCATAGCCCCTACTTTACTGTTTTAAATCATCTTTTGGGGTGAGATCATTGCTTATTTTTAACAGATGAACACAAGTACATTTACTGATTTACTATTGGGTCTAAGTCCATATTCAACCCAAATTGCTATATTGCCCAATTTATCATGAACTGTAAATTTCTTGACCGAATGACTGGTTGAGAGAGTGCGAATGTTATGGATAGATCTATCGGGATTGACAATCCTTGTTTGTCTTGGACTGATATTAGTCAAGCAAACACAGTTTCATTTGAGTCAGATACGGATGTTGCGGGTTGAACATACGCACGGGCTTATCTATGATATATGTTAACGCTTCAGTGTCATGAGCTTAGACAATAGTAAATACTTTTCATTGTGATATATAGGATTGCTATATTTCATGCTATGGCTATAAATCTTGTGGTTCATCATTATTATCAAACAACGAAACCTAAGAACTCACCAACTTTATGTTGACACTTTAGCAATGCTTTTCTCAGGTGTTCTATATTACGGAATATATGGAGTCTGCATTGGTATATTGGCATGTAGAGGTCTATCTCTCGTATCAAGTCCTCTTCACGCCATGAAGTCACAATCCCAAATCCAGTCTTCCGCTGTAGTGAATTTGGGGGTGTGACAAGACTGTACCTTGTACTCTTATCATAATACCCCATAACACCATCTTTTTCGGACCCACCATTTATTTATTTTTTAAAACAAAGTAAATTCATTCCATTAATAAAAAAAAATTACAATACTTAAAAAAAGCATATGAAATTAAAAAAAACATTCGAAAAAAAACATATGTGATTGTGTAAATATGGGCACAACCAGGCTTCGATGAGATCGAAGAGTTCTTTGGGTGATTGTTAAGTTGCCAAGCCTTGAATAACCTGTGTCAACACAAATGAAAACACTAAGTTAAGTGAAGTGCATGGGGTGTCCCTGCAAATCACCTCCGGCGTGAGAGTAAGTATGTGCTTTGTATTTGGTAAAGTATGATAACATAAGTAAGTGTGTGAAGAGTTCTAGCCATACCTGAAGCCCTTACCATCTATTTATAGGTGTAGAAATAAGATGGGACGAGACTTAGCACAAAGACCAATGATCGTAGGGGTGTCCCACAATTTAAGGGGTGATTCTTGGGGTTGTGTACCTTGATCTCTATTTTTGCGGAAAGACCTTGATGGAGATGGAGAACATGGGTTTGACTATGTGATCTTTGCTCTAGCTTCGTCGAAGGCCCACTGCAAAGGGTGTAGGGCTTCGCGTGGCCGATTCCCATACTGGTAACCATCTCGAAGATGGTTTTACGCTACTCGAAACTATTCGAAGGTTATTGGTTATAATTGGGAGAAGATCCCATTCGGGCTTTAAAGGGGAGGCCTTTGAACCAGAGAGGAGGGTACGTCATCAAGCCCCCTAGTCGAATGTAATGTATACATCTATGTATGTATTGCTTTCGACTATCATTCACAAACAAGATCGAAGACCATGTTCCAAGTTGCATACACTAAACAGTAAAACCCACTTGTCCCGGGGTTAGTTGGGGGTTTTAAATGTAGATTACTCAATAGTCAACCTTGGTTATCGTAAACTTCTTATCTTGATTCAAATTAAGTTTGGATTCAGATAAGTCTTTGATCTCTTCCATGTGTGTGGTCTCACAGCTCTCTAGCTTCGCCTATATAAACGT
The DNA here is from genome assembly GCA_026074375.1 of Tanacetum coccineum. Taxonomy (NCBI): domain Eukaryota; kingdom Viridiplantae; phylum Streptophyta; class Magnoliopsida; order Asterales; family Asteraceae; genus Tanacetum; species Tanacetum coccineum. The sequence goes on from BQNB010175350.1 coordinate 1,971, forward strand.
CATTCCCAAATCCTTTTTTCCTTTTATAACCTCTATTATTCAGCTCTCTTCTTCTTGAAATATTCTTCGTCAAATCTAAGGTAAGAATTTCAAAAGCTATTTTTTAGTTACGAGTGCGAAGGATACCATAGCTGTACAGTGTTATGGTTTGTCAGCCAATGAGTTGAATGAATTCCTTTCTTCCTATCCCATTCCTTCAGAGTATGATGTTATATTGCCCACATCTTTTCAAACCATCTTTGACACTCATCCTGGTTATGTCAGCTTGTACACACATTCTTTTTCTCTTGCCAACCTCAGGTTACCTCTTACTGACTTTTTCTGTAAAGTTCTTCAGTATTTCAAAGTTCACATTTCCAGACTTGACCCCTTTGGTTGTGCCAAACTAACAACTTTCATCATTATGTGCAAAGCTTATGGTTGTGAACCCTCTGCCTCAGTGAATACGGAGCTTTGGTATTGGCTCCCCTTCTGCCTCAGTGAATACGGAGCTTCCTAAAGATGTTGAGGAGCCTGAAGTTCAGACTACAGAGATTATCGCAGATTCAAGGAATAGTTCGAAAGCCGGTGTGTTTATTGTGCACCTTGGGAGTGTAGTTGCCCGCATCAAAGAGAGGAAGGCGCTGTTTCTTTTTAACTTAATAGGCCCTTTGGAAATGGATCTAAACTCAAGTGGAAATTTTGTGTTTTGCCTAAGTAAACATAAACCTCCACATTGCCCATTATCATGAACTGTTAAATTCTTGACCGGAGGGAGCCGGTTGAGGAAGCGCGAGTGTTATAGATAGACCTGAGAAACAATCTTCCCATACCTAACCCTAACATTAAACCTATATATTTGGGATTGACAATCCTGTTCGGGTGAGTAAGCTCTACACTAGTTTTGGACGGTCCGATACACCCTTATGCATACATGTCGGAGCAGCAATTTGGATGTTTATGGTTTTTGACATCTATCAAGGAGTTCGATTGTTTTGCGCTGTTAAGAAGATGTGTCCGCACTGTCTCAGTCATGATGTCACCGACGTCCCGAGCCTGTTTGCTAGAGAGAAGTCTGCCTACTAGACGCGCTTCAGTGTCAGTACCAGCGTTAGCGACGCTGGTGGTGAGTTAGGGGTGTTAGAAGAAGTCGCTGGTGAGTTGATCGTAGAGAGGCTGTTCACAGATTCATAGTGTGTGGATGAATCATATCTTATCGATGCAGATTGCGTTAGTCTAAGACGTCTGAGAATGCTCGATGATAGACTGTGAGGTGGTTGTCTCGGTCTCGAGATGGTGGGTACATGTCTCGTGGAGATGACGGCGCGTCGCCATGATAGTCAGAGACTGTCATCGTTGTATCATATCTACACAGCTGTTTGATCTCCTCGTTGGTTTATGAGTGTGCAAGATATTAGTTGCGCAGTCTTTCTGTGATTCGTCAATATTGTCGTGCGACGAGATTGAAGGTAGAGAGTGGCTAGAGAGAGAAACGCGCTAGATTGTGCAGGTGAACTTGAGGCGGAGTCGTCGCGGAGGTGTCCATGAGAGCATCGAGGTGTGTGCAGTGGGGATTGCAGGAGTGAAGAGAGTCGTTGTGATGTGCCGCTACTCGCGTTGTATTAGTCTGTGTGTCTCGAGGCGTCATGTCATGCGCTGAGTATGGATGTGTGAATGCGTTGTGTCGCGCGTCTATGCGGTGCTCAAGACGCCGATTATCACTACCTTGTTGGCTCAACATCACATCTTCTACCACATCACAACCTATGTCGTCAGTTACTTCTTGCGTCGACCAAAACCTTCTTGAGCCAACCAAAACCTTCTCGAATACAAAATCTTTCCATTTTGTATTCAATTGCAACAAGAAAGTGATGTAATTGATTATTTTATATAAACTAAAGTGATGTAATTAATTGTCATAGTTGCTTTTAATTGTTTAAGAAAGCATACTCGCTTTTTTCTGCTAATCGTGGGGTGCCTCTTGTTCTTGTTTATGTCTGTGGGTTTTGGAGAGTATGGAAAATAAGGGTGTCGGTATTAGTGTTGGATCCAAACCGTTGAGGTCGATTCTGAAAAAACCTAGGATAACACCTACGGTTTTAAGTGATGATGGCGGGTGTGTTTCTGATTCTGGTAAAGGTTATGACACACCTAGGAGCAGGCCAAACAATGGGTCTAATCAGGTTCAAAGGGCTGAAAACATGAAGAATAGGGAGGACTTTCCCTATGTGGTTTGAAAAGTAACGATGTCTCCTGTTGTTTTGGTTCATACCTTTACTGATATGGCACAACTAGAGGCTGACAATTCTGATGTTGTTCATGATATGGATAACGAAAATGTTAACATACACCAGGTAGGGGCTCAAACAGCTACTGTTAAATCTCCGGGTAACAATGATGTTGGTGCGTCAAATGTAATGGCGTGGGTAGATTAAACCTAGTGAAAAGAAATTAAACCTCTGAAAGTTTAATTATTGTTATGTAATTTTTGGGTCATGAACACTTGTTATGTTTTTAATTTTGGTTTTAGATTTATAACTTTGATTATATGTGGACAGATATGGGTGTTTTTAATATTTGGGAAAGAAGGTTAAAATGGTCATTTGATCTCTTAAATTCATTGAAAAAAGAAACAACTTTTATTCATCTCAATCTTATACCAGAGTTGCACATTGTCCACTCAGAAACCATATCAAACTACATAAAAAAAGAAACAACACCAAAGTGTAAAACGAGGGGAGGTTCTTCAAGGCCTCTTGTGAAGAGGAAACTAGCCTTCAGGTCATCAAGTTCTCGTGTTGTACGTACCAAAACCTCTGCTTCTAAGGATGACACTCCTATTGTTTCCATATCTGAAGATGATGAGGGTAAATTTTCAGTTCATTTAGTTCTCTCTGAAGGTATTGATTTGCTTATTCATCCTTTGTCATCTTTATATGTTCTTTTAGGCCTCCCTAACTGTTTTGAGCTTAAAGATGCTAATGCTTGTCACCTAAAGATCTCCGCTATCACTCCACCAACTTGGAAAGGTCATTTGGATAATCAAATAGATTTGTAACTACTTGATCTTCATGACTGTTGTTATGCACGATAGGTTGTGGTGGATAATGCAGTTAACAAGAGGGCCCGTGAGTTTTTGCAAGTTATTGAGAAGATGAGTGGTGAAGCTGATGTTATCAAGGCTAGGTAAAGATCTCGTGAGGAGAAATGTGAAGAGCTTCGAGTCAAATATGAAGCTGCTATGGCAGAGTTTGACCAGAATCCTTGTACTAGCTCTTCGAGAGAAGATTTCCTCGCTGACTATCGATGTTAAAGAGCACAAAGGTAACCTTGATAGGATGATGCTAAAAAGCCAAAAATGGGCAGGATACCAAGTGACCCTTTTGACCCTTAAGTCGAAGGTTGATTCCATAAAGGCGGAGAAGGCAAAACTGGAGGCTGTTGAGGTGTCTCTTCTTAGAGAGGTTGAGGAGCTCAAGCAAGATAGGAGGGATGTAGTGTCAAAGGTCATACCTTATGCTGCCATGAAGGAGCCTTTTGACTTATCAAAGGCTAAAGGATATCGTTCTTCGTACAAGAAGGAGCATACTCAGACTAGCAATGATTTTGCCACTGCTACATTCCCTTGGCTAGACGAGTTTGTAGCTGGCCTTAATCCTTCTGTTTTTAGCTGGCCTTAATATCATTCTGGTATTATTGATTAATAGTTTGTTTGATTTGTACCATGTATTATACTAATTGTTCTTTGGAGTAATGGGTATTTTAATAATAGCGTTAATTATAACATTAATTATATGTGTGCATTGATGGATTAAATATTTGTATACATATCATTAAAACTTGTATTACTTAGCAACTATATAAGTTTTGTGCATCTAAGGTTGTACCATAAGCTTTATGATATGTATTACTTAAAATCAAGTTGCATTTAAGGATTGTACCATAAGCTTAATAAGTTATATTACTTAAATTTTTCTATGCATTAATGAAGAGAGAATGATGTTTTTGTCTTATAAGTAGTATAGATACTTTAATAATTAAATATACAAGAGTATTTTGTTGTTAAAACGTGGAGCAAAATATTAAACTATGTAGATTGATTGATCACTCACATACCATTATACCAAGCTACGTTGGTAGCATATACATAAATGATGGTAGCAATTGGTTGAGAGTATAGGTTAATTAAAGGAATGATTCATGTATGTTGATTTGGGACTTTGCGAGGCATTCAGGCACATGATGATACATTGGTGGTTGGACGGACCACGACTTATTTAAAGACATGACATATATAGGTGTCGTATGACAAAGGTACACAAGGCGTTTCTCTTCTTGTATTGACGAGTCGGTCCTAGCATAGACTAGTCTATTGCCAATATTTACGTTGTTTTATCACTTAGGGTTGTTGTCCATTTGTATTTCTGTAGATCGTTCGTTGTTCATGTCGAGTAAGGATCTTTTTTTAATAAGATGGTCGTCTCTGTTCTTATATAAGTGACACGAAACAGATTTATGTGAGATAGTGAGTTACTTTTTATACAAACAAAAATTTAATATGACATATGGTTAAAAAAAACCTTTTATCTAAGAGTGCAAGCTACCATAACACGGTAACACAAAAAAGTGCAGCCATCTCAGCGTCACACCAGCTTTAACATTTTAACACCAACACATGTATTTTTGGTGTTATGGGAAAAAGTAGTGACGTGGCATAACTTTTTCCACGGCTTGAGTACGACGGCACGAGACTGTACCTTGTACTCTTATCATAATATCCCATAACACCATCTTTTTCGGACCCACCAATTTTTTTCATTTTTTAAAACAAAGTTAATTCATTCCATTAATTAAAATAAAAATTACAATACTTATAAAAAGCATACGAAATTCAAAAAAACATTCAAAAAAAACATACGTGATTGTGCAAATATGGGTACGACCAGGCTTCGATGAGATCGAAGAGTTCTTTGGGTAATTGTTGAGTTGCCAAGCCTTGAATAACCTGTGTCAACACAAATGAAAACACTACGTTAAGTGAAGCGCAAGGGGTGTCCCTGCGAATCACCTTCGGCGTGAGAGTAAGTATGTGCTTTGTATTTGGTAAAGTATGATAACGTAAGTAAGTGTGTGAAGAGATCTAGCAATACCTGGAGTCCTTACCATCTATTTATAGGTGTAGAAATGAGATGGGATGAGGCTTAGCACCAAGACCAATGATCATGGGGGTGTCCTACGATTTAAGGGGTGATTTTTAGGGTTGTGTACCTCGATCTCTGTTTTGGCGGGAAGACCTTGATGGAGATGGAGAACGTGGGTTTAACATTCTGACCTTTGCTCTAGCTTCGTCGAAGGCCCACCGCGAAGGGTGTAGGGCTTCACGTGGCGGATTCCCATACTCGTAGCCATCTCGAAGATGGTTTTACACCACTCGAAACTATTTGAAGGTTATTGGTTGTAATTGGGAGAAGATCCCATTCGGGCTTCAAAGAGGAGGACTTTGAACCAGAGAGGAGGGTACGTCATCAAGCCCCCCAGTCGAATGTAATGTATACATCTATGTATGTATTGCTTTTGACTATCATTCACAAACAAGATCGAAGACCATGTTCCAAGTTGCATACACTAAACAGTGAAACCCATTTGCCCCGGGGTTAGTTGGGGGCTTTAAATGCAGATTACTCAACAGTCAGCATTGGTTATCGTGAACTTCTTATCTTTATTTAAATTGAGTTTGAAATCAGAGAAGTCTCTGATCTCTTCCACGTGTGCAGTTTCATAACTCTCTAGCTTCACCTATATAAACGTCATTCCTAAACCTTTTTTTCTTTTTATCACCTCCATTATTCAGCTCTCCTCTTCTTGAAATATTCGTCGGCAAATCTAATGTAAGAATTTCAAAAGCTATCTTTTAGTTATGAGTGCGAAGGATACCATAGATGTGCAACATTGTGGTTTGTCAGCCAAGGAGTTGAATGAATTCCTTTTTTCCTATCCCATTCCTTCAGAGTATGATGTTATATTGCCCACATCTACTCAAACCATCTTTGACGCTCCTCATGGTTATGTCAGCTTGTACAAACATTCTTTTTCTCTTGCCAACCTCAGGTTACTTTTTACTGACTTTTTCTGTGAGGTTCTTTAATATTTCAAAGTTCACATTTCGAGACTTAACCCATTTGGTTGTGACAAACTAACAACTTTCATCATTATGTGCAAAGCTTATGGTTGTGAAGCCTCTGTTGACCTCTTTCGAGGTTTCTTCAATCTTTGTCGGGCTGGTAGTTGGATAACTTTCCAAAAAAGGTCTGAAAAACACATTCCAAACCTTCTTCCCAAGGTCATTACTCGTATCTAGGGCTGGCATGAACGATTCTTCTTTGTTCAAGACTCCATTATCTCTTCCAAGTACCCACAACTTCTACTTGATGAAAACAAGCTTAATTTAAAATCCTTCAAAGATAAGCTCCCTACAAATATAGATGGAAATCCTTATTTCTAGTGTTTGTCAATAACCTACAATGTGTTTCGAGTGTTTGATGATCTTCATTCTGTTTTTAGCTAGCCATAAAGCCTTCAGGGAGTTGGGCTACCAACGCCCTACCGATCATTGTGGGCGGTCAAGGTAATTTATCTTCTCGATATATTCCGTTATCATCTTTTTGCTAATATATGATTTATTTCTTTTTTTGCAGAGATGGCTTTCGGGAACTTTATCTATACCGAAGATGATGATGACCTTGCTTTTCTGCCAAAGGAGCCATCCCTAGGATTTGGTATTGGTTCCCCTGCTGCCTCAGTGAATACAGAGCTTCCTAAAGATGTTGAGGAGCCTGAAGTTCAGCATGCAGAGATTACCACAGATTTAGGGGAGAGTTCGAAAGCTTGTGTGTTTATTGTGCACCGTTGAGGAGCTTGAAGTTCAATCTGCAGAGATTACTACAGATTTAGGGGAGGTTCCGCAAGGCCTCCTGTGAAAAGGAAACTAGCCTCCGGGTCATCAAGTTCTCGTGTTGTACGTGCCAAAACCTCTGCTTCTAAGGATGACACTCCTATTCTTTCCATAGCTGATAACGATGAGGGTAAATTTCTAGTTCATTTAGTTCTCTCTAAAGGTATTGATTTGCTTATTCATCATTTGTCATCTTTATATGTTCTTTTAGGCCTTCATGACTGTTTTGAGCTTAAAGATGCTAATGCCTCTCACCTGAAGATCTTCACTATCACTCCACCAGCTTGGAAAGGTCATTTGGATAATCAAATAGATTTGGAACTACTTGATCTTCATGACCGTTGTTATGCGTGACAAGCTATGGTGGATAATATAGTTAACAAGAGGGCCCGTAAGTTTTTGCAAGTTATTGAAAAGATGAGTAGTGAAGCTGATGTTATTAAGGATAGGGAAAGATCTCGTAAGGAGAAATGTGAAGAGCTTCAAGTCAAATGTAAAGTTGCTATGGCGGAGTTTGTTCCGAATCTTGCTATACTAGCTCTTCGAGAGAAGATTTCTTCACTGACTGCCGATGTTAAAGAGCACTAAGGTAACCTTGATAGGATGATGCTAGAGAGCCAAAAATAGGGAGGCTACTAAGCGACCCTTTCGACCCTTGAGTCAAAGGTTGATTCCTTAGAGGCAGAGAAGGCTAAGCTAGAGGCTGTTAAGGCGTCTCTTCGTAGAGAGGTTAAGGAGCTCAATCAAGATAGGAGGGATGTAGTGTCAAAGGTCGTACCTTATGCTACCATGGAGTTGGTGCATAGTGATAAGTTAGGCTGGCTTATTGGTACGTTGGTGTCCTTCACCATTACTTATAGACGCTACAAAGCGTATGAGCAGGTTGCTGCCATGAAGGAGCCTTTTGACTTATCAAAGGCTAAAGGATATCTTTCTTTGTACAAGAAGGAGCATACTCAGGCTAGCAATGATTTTGCCACTGCTACGTTTCTTTGGCTGGACGAGTTCGTAGCAGATGTCGCAGCTCCGATTAAAGCCCTGTTGTGAAAAAAGCCTCCCAAGTTATAGAAGCCTGCTTCTTCAAGGACCTAAATGCATGTGCCTCCTTCACAGAAGGCCAATCCGTCCTATGCTTCATCTTTATGTCTAATGTCTCTTCATGCTGATCTTGTGTAGCCCTCTCCATCTCTATTTGAATGAAGGTCACCATGTTGGTGTTAGTTTGGCCCCAAGGGTGGTGTGTACCCTTTGAACGTCTTTACTTTGATCTAGGCTTCGGCCTTTAAGACAATTTATCTTTATAATGGTTCATGTTGGCCATTGTTTGAATAATGTGTGTCAACCTTTTTGGTTGTTTTTGAATGGTTACCCCTTTCTGAGGGTTAAATGTACGGATGCAATCCCACCTTTTGTTGTATGTTGTGTTGTTATTCCTTTGGGGGCCCAGGTCTGATCCTTATATCATTTATTTCTGAATCATTTTGCTTTGTAAAGCTAAAGGCTCAAATGTTTTATGCCCTTTTCGAAGGCATGCTTCCCTTAGGAACCTGATTTGGTTTCTTCATGTTTGAGGTTTTAGGAGGACTTAGGTCTGAATCCTTTATGCGCTTTATCAACGAAGGCTCATGTGTGGCCTTAAGTTATGGACAAATGTACTGTGCCACTTTCAAAAGAAGGTTTCCTTAGGAACCTAATTTGTTTTCCTTATGCTTGAGGTTTTAGGAGGACTTAGGTCAGACTCCTTTATGTGCTTTATCAACGAAGGCTTATGTGTAGCCTTAATTATTTTTTTGACTAATTGTCAGTTGTTAGATGAAGGGTTTCAATCTGATTTATTATGTCCTCAAGGCTAAAAGAAGCAATGAGGAAAGTTAACGTGAATTTTATGGATGTCTTAGTTTTGTAGGGATCACGTGTGGCCCTAGGACATCCTTTCGAACATTGAACTTAATATTAGGCTCAAGTTTGGCCTTATGACACAAGTACTTCGAAATCAACCTTCTTCATTGATAGTGTAGAAAGATTTACATCATCACAAGTATGAACACTTAGTTTGCTACACCATTTTCAATAATCGAAATGAATGACTTCAAAGGGAAATAAGAAAGAAAAACTTTGCGAAAAAGAATGTAAGTTTTACATGTAAAACTTACGAAGGCTTATTCCTTTTGTTGTTTGAACCAACGAGTGATCGGTTGTGTCAATAATTATGTAGAGTTCCTTTTTGTAGATTTCGTTTATTATATATGGGCCTTGCCATTCATTCGCGTTTCGTTTAAGTAAAATGAAATCTCCCACGATGTACATGGGGTGACTACTCCTTGAGCTGTGGTATTTTCACAACTTGTTTCGGTAGTATGCCTTTTTAATTGAAGCCACTTCCTTGCTTTCTTTTCCCTTGGTTGCTTTTTGCACTTTTCCCTTATCATCTGTAGCTTCGATTATGGGGATCACGGCTTCTAAACCATAGGTTAGGCTAAATGGTGTTTCTTTCTGGCTATTCCTTAGGAGGGTTTTGTGTATCCATAATGTTTTAGCTAGATTATCCACCCATCCCTATTGGCTTCGAGTTAGATGCCTTTCTATGTGGTGCATTATTTCCATGTATTCTGTGACAAGAGAAAAGGATTGTGTTACTTTCAATCCTTTACAAAGGTCTGCGAACATCCCTTCTTTGAAATGTTTCTCTTCGTTTGAGCTAATTATCCGCGGTACTCTGAATCCGCATACCACATATTCCCATACGAACTTTTCTACTTGTCTTCCATTAATGGTGGTTAGGGGTTTGGCTTCTACCTACTTTGTAGAATGTTCGACTGCGATTGCTAGAAACTGTAAACCTCTACGGGGCTATTGGTAACGATCCTAGGATATGAATTCCCCAATGGCTAAAAGGACACGTGCTCCCTGCTTCTATGGCCTCGCTTGTTCCAGCTTTCCTTATTGCGGATTGTTTCTTACATTTTTTACAGTCTTGAATTGCTTTTGCAACTTCCCTGTGCATCGATGGCCAATAGTAACCTTGTTTCATGATTCTGACAACTAGTGAGTGTGGTTCCACATTAAATCTGCACGACCCTTCATGTATTTCTTTTATGATCTTGTCAGTTTGTGGTGATGCCACGCAACAGAGCCATGGCATGAAGAAGGATCTTTTATACAGGTTTTGTCAGTATAGCTTGTATTGTGGCGCCTGGATTCTGATCTTCCTAGCTTCCTTTGTGTCTTCTGGCAACAATCCGCTTAGCAGGTATTCATGGATGGGGTCTATCCATCTTTTCCTCTCCTGCATATCTACCTTCAAAACTTATTTTTCCTCTATTGACCTTTTGGTCAAAACTTCGACTAGAACCTCCTTTGTGATATGTTCGAAGGTCATTGATGTCAGCTTGCTTAGCGCGTCTGCTTTCTTATTCTGGTTCCTGCGTACATGCTCAACTGTGTACTCTTCGAAGCCCTTGCGTACATATTCAACTGTGCACTCTTCGAAGCCCCTTAGCACATTTTTAACCTTTTGCAAATAGTCTTTGATTGATGTCTATTTTGATGTGAAGTGCCTTTTATTTGGTTTACAAGAAGTTAGGAGTCCAGGAATATTGCCACTTTTGTAATTTCCATTTCCTGAGCTATTCGTAGACCTGCTAGCAATACTTCGTATTCTGCTTCATTGTTCATTGTTTCAAACTCGAAGCGTAAAGTGTAAGTATACTCTTTACCTTCGGGATTTATCAATATTAGCCCTGCTCCTGATCCGTCTGAGTTGAAGGCTCCATCGGTGTAGAGTCTCCACTTACTGTTTAGATCTGGCACCTCCTTTGGTTTTTCTTTCTTCTCGTTGTCCTCGAAGGGTATCTTGACCAAGAAATCAGCTGGCGTTTCTTTTTCATTCCTTCTTAGGAACACGATATCATGTTCCCCTAATTCGATTGCCCATTTGGCCACTCTTCTTGTTTTTTCGGGCCCTGTGAGCATTTTCTTAATGGGTGTGTTTGTGAGAACCGTTATCATGTAGGCCTGAAAGTATCTTCAGAGTCTTCTATCTGCGTAAACCAAGGCCAGTACAAGTTTCTCCAAGGCATGATAGTTGAGTTCGGCTCCTTATAGGACCCTGCTTACGAAATAAATAGGGTTTCATCCTTCATTTCTCTTTGTGGCAAGCACAACACTTATACTTTCTTTTGAGGTGGCAAGGTGCATTGTTAAAGTTTCTCCCACCCTTGGTGCAGTAAGTGTTGGTAAGGCTTGAACGAGTTTCTTCATTTTCTCCA
>BQNB010175352.1:0-13169 GCA_026074375.1 Tanacetum coccineum
CTTATTTTAGCTTATTGTTCTTTCATTTAAATGTAATTTACTTTTCAAAGCCTTGTAATCTCTTTCAACTTTAATAAAATTCAAGTTAGTTTTTAATTCGTGTTTTAAATCCATTATTGCTTTTTGAAATTATGTTAGAAATTACTTAAATAAGCTTAAATTAAGCTCACATTTCCAATACTATTGCTTATTCAGCTAAGCTCTTCCATAGCTTAGCTAAATAAGTTGTCCCAATCATATTTGCTTTATCAAATCTGAATAAGAAAAAACTGGAAGATAAGTCATATTTGGATGGACTTATAGGGCTTATTCAAAGCTTATTTTATAAGCTAGCTTGTTGATAAGCTCATTTGAGCATTTAAATCCTTGTTTAGAGCAAAGGATTAAGGTACACTTTTCCTTTTACTCTTTTTAGCTTATTTTATGTTTTGCTTATTCTTGCTTAATTTTTACTTATTCCGTCATTTTATTGCTTAATGCATCTAGTTTATAGCTTATCATGATCTGTTTTTAGCATTTATAAAGTTTTTCTCAAAATAGTTTTAGAAATTCCAAAAATATGCATATTAGTTTAGCTTATTAATTAGTGCTTAATTTTCTGAGGATAGTGCTTATTTGTCCTTAAGAATCCTTAAACTTAATCTGTTTTCAAGTTTTTAAGCATTTCTTAATATGTTTTAAACTAGAAATCAGTTTTTAAAAATTAAGGAAGTGTTTGGAACAAGTAGTAGAAACCTAGTTTCTACTACTAGCTTGTCTTTAAATCATTAATTCATTTTCAAACAGCTTATATTCAGTCTTTAATGAAGCTTTTAATTAGTTTGAATAAGATTTGAGAAGTTTTAAGTGTTGGCTTATCAAATTCTAAGTCTGCTAGCTTAATTTTGTTCTTTAGATTCTGATTTAGTTGATTCCTAAGAAAATGCATTAGAGTTATGATAATTGTGATCTAAACCTGTTAATCTACTGCATTAGGATGCATTTGTTTTAGGTTAGTTTCTTTTGGAATTGCCTTTTTAGTGTTTAAGTCTTAATCAGTTTAGTATGCTAATTTTAAGTTCTTAAAAGTTAGGTTTTCAAGTGTAAAATTAAGGATTAGGATCTAGGTTAAATCTGTTTAGATTGTTAATTTGTGCTTATTGGAAGGTAGCCTTAATCTGTTTTAGGTTTTTAGAAGTTTTGCATTAGCGTAAGTCTTAAATATTTAGCCTTAAAAGTAGTAGTTTAGCCTAAAAAGCCAAAAATAGTTAGTGAAGTCTGTCATTTGCATTCTATCTGTGTTAGCTTATTTCTTCTTAAAGTTTGTTTATTTTTAGCTTATCTAAGTGAAGTGTGTCTAGGTCTTTAGCTATTTTCAGGTTTTAGTTTTTTTTTAAAAAGTGCTTATCAACTTTCTATTTAGCTTAAAAGGTTATTAAAAGTCCTTAGAGTCTGTTTTTTTATGTCTGCTGACTTAAAGCTTTTAGAGTTTTTCAGCTTATTTATTTGCTTATTTTTTTAGCTCCTAGGGCTTATTTAGTCTAGCTTAGGGATTATCATCACCTTATTTGTTTTGCATTTGCTTAAATTAGCTTAAAAGGATCAAACAGTTTAAGGTTATCATGTCCAAGTCTTAACAAGCTAGTTTTCATACTTCAGCTTAGTTTGTGCTTCTTCCAGCTTATTTCAAGGTTTTAGAAATAGTTCCTCCTTTAAATGTGCTTACTTTTGTCTTATCTTTAAACTTTTTCAAAAAGAAAACAAAAAAAATGTTATCTAAAAAGGAGGGGTCACATGGGTCGAACCTATGACCTCCCCTTTAACATACCAACACATCTAACACCACACCACACTACCACTAGCACCAGTAGGGCCATCTGGTCACTACTTGCACCAATTTTCTTTTAACACCTTTTAGCCCATTTTAGTATTCAACACATTTTAGCTTATAAACAGCTTATTTAGATAAGTTGTTCGACCCAACTTATTTTTCTTATGATTAGCTTAGTTCAAGCTACTTTTCATAAATTTTTCAGAATTTTCCTTAGTAGTTTAGTATTTTTAATTAATTTTTTTAGATTAAAAGTGTTTTTAATTCATAATAAATAATATAAAAACCAAAAAAAATATAATTCTTTTTTTAAAAATTTTCTTTTATCATTTAGGATTTATAAAAAATCAATTTTCCTTTGTAGGGTTAAAATTTTAGAATTTGAGTTTTTAAAGAACGGGTTTTTGAATCCCGTTATCATTTTTAGTGTTTTAGCCTTATTTGCTTTCGTTTTTAGCGTGCCTTTACTTGTTTGTGCATTTTATTTGTAGAAATAGAACACCAAATCAAATTTATGATATTCAAGCATTTGTCTACAAATGTTACCTCGATTTTCAAATTCGCACCTCGTCGGAACACGACCCGAGAAGGTTTTTTGGGGTTTTACTTTGGGTAAAAGTAAATTTCCTTCTAAAAGCCTTACGGAATTCTTATTATTGATATTTGTGAGATAATTCTAATTATTATATATTTATATTTATTATATATATATTTATATATACTAAAGGAATTATTTTAAGTAATCAATTTTTGGCGCCGTTGCCGGGGAGGTTGTGAAATGATTATTGTGTACGTTTGAAGATTAGTGTTTGAAGACCCTTCCCCGTGAAGTTATCGCTTTCCTTTGTGAAATATTTTCAAGTAATCATTTAATCATGCAAAAAAAATCGAAAAAAAACAACAAAACAACCGTTATGTCACTTGTGATTTCGATCACCTTTAGATTACTTTCTATAAGAGAGGTATAAGGAGGGTCGATCCTACGAACTTCGACCCGAAAGGAGAAGGTTTTTAATAGCTTCGCGCTTACCCGCTCCTCCGCTTCTTTGTGCTGTTCTAAAGAAGGCTACCGTACACTGTTCGATTATCGGTTGCCAAATGATATTTTTTCTTTCTTATGTGTTTTGCTATAAATAATCATCTCTATCCTCTTATTTGTTTAATTCTTATCTTCTTTACCCTCTTATCTGTTTATTTCTTCGACATGTCTTCGTATAACAACGTTGAGTTTTGATTGTTTGGTGTGGTGTGGACAACCATGGTGATTGCTTTTCTTGTTATCTTTGTGGTTTGTCCAACAGTGTGGGTGTTAATCTTTTAATTGGAATTTGTTTGAATTGCACTTAGGAGATGGAAAGCCAGTCACTATGTTGCGGGTGTGAAAGCTTGTTAAACGGCTTAGATTTTGTATCATTTTTGCGCTTCTGAGAGATGGAAATTCATTTCGCGTTCAGAATCCAAATCTGTTTTTTCAATGATTCTCTAAATCTTTATTCACCCACACTATTAACCAATCTTGTAATGAAATTTTGCGGGGTTTTTGGGACGATGCCTCGTTAATTGGTCACTATTGTTACACAGCAAAGTTCCGATTATCTCTAATTTAGAACCTGCTAACAATCAAAACTATGATGAGTTCCATCAACAACTTTACAAAGTATTCACTACAAATTCTTTGTTGTGAAAATTGCGGGGGTCCTCATGCGACTTTTGAATGTCAACCGATGAATCAAAATTTTCACGATTCCAATTCTTCTGGTTTTGACCAATTTCAACCCTCGTAATTTCCCGTCATTCATCAACTCCTCATGGAAATGAGAAATGGAAGCTTGAAGCCCGAGAAGACCTAATGGCATCTATACAAACTTTTTAAGACGTTTAATCGTTATTCTTTTAAGAAAAACGCCTAAGGTTCTATTGCTAGCTTGGGAGAAATTTTTTGAAATTAAGCATGCTTGTAAAGAAAAACAACATCAACCAGAGGATATACAAGAATTGCTTCGTAAACTTCTTAATGATGTGCAAATTATAAGTGAGGAGCTGGCAGATTTTATTAATACTCCGAACTGGAATCGTCATGCCTTCTGCAACAATGATGATGATGATGATGATGACGTGGAGTATAATATGGCAATCACACCTGATTCTCCAAAAATGGACTCTCTCATCATGGTGGACAAACATCTTGACACAATTCTGGAAACGGAATCGGATGAATTCATAAAGTCTAGTGTTGAGAACCTTATCCAAAACCCAAGTGAGTCCGAAGATGAATGTGAGTGTGATGTGCCCGATTGTGATGATTCTTAAATGACAATTTTTTCAACATTTTCCAATCCTCTCTTCGACAATTCTACCTCTAGTGATGACAAGTCAAGTCATGAGGAGGTTATTCACGAAATAAGTTTTAAAACTTATTCGAACCCTCTTTTTGATTCTTGACAAAGAAAAATCATTTTAGTGGAGTTTTAATTCGGACTTCATAAATGAAGACTTAAATTTCTAATCTGAAAAAATGATTGTTTTGATACCGAGTCTTAACTTCTTGAATCATTACTCAATCGTGATACTTTGATGGCTTCCTCTCCCAAGATTGATTCTCTCTTTGATGAGTTCGCCGGTAAACTCATAACAATTCCTCCAAGAATTGTTAATAGAAAGCATGAGGAATATATTAGTCTTTTGGAGAGGTTTCTATACGATAATTTATCTCCCCGTCCGCCGGAAGATTTTCATGCTAATCCTATCCCCGTTGAGGATAGTGACTCTCTTAGGGAAGAGATCGATATATTTCCTGGTCCGGAATGATCAACTACCACCGCGGTATAACGAGTGATGATTACGACTCGGAAGGTGACGATAATTCTACTTCCCTTCCCGAGTTCGAATCATTTCATGTTGATTATCCCGATTTGGGAGATTCAACCATTGATGTGGTGGAAGACATCCCCGTTGATGTACCTAATATTTTGCCCACCCATCCCACCCTTCATATGGATTTTGACTTCATTCCTTCTCATAATGATCTCAGATCCGATCTTGATGTTTCTTCTCCTTCCGGAGATAGAAACAAGATTTACGATCCGGGGATATGCATTGAAGTCGAATCCACGAGATTTCTTGCTACTCTTTCCCCCGTGATTGATACTTTACTTCCATTTTCATCCAAAAATGAAGACAAAGTTTTCAATCACGGTGTTCTTGCTTCAAAGGAGAAATCTCCTCCTTCTTCATCACATCGGGGCTTTAAAGCTTCCAAGCTTTTTCATCATAAAAGCCCGATGTTGATCTATGGAGAGGACATTCCTATCTTGGATGTCCCGTTTCTCCATTTCTATCCTCCTTGACCTGCTCAAGTATGGGGGATCGAGTCAGGCTCAAGACTCGGTTAACAAAAATAAGCGCTTCGTGGGTGGCAACCCATGCTTATCCTTATCGTTTTATTAATGAATAAGTGTGTTGTGAGGAGGCTCGCCTCTACCTTTCTCGTGTTTTGTGGTTTTTGTTGTATGTCTAGGATTGCCCCGGATTATGAAGCCTCTCGTGCTCGTGGTTTTGTCCTTCGTTCACTCGAGCTTCAATCCTTTGCATAATTATGGGAATCCAATATCCTAATCTTATCGACTAACGTTTATCTTTGTGCACACTTAATAAACGGCTTTAGATTTACGTAGAGACCCTTCTTAAAACATTGAGGACAATGTTCAATTCTAGTATGGGGGGATCTATCGATTTGATTGTGCCTGCAGCCGTTGTTTTCATGTAATCCCGTTTTTACCACCAAAATACCAAAAAAATGAAAAAATTTTAAAAAATTCAAAAATAAAATAAGTGTTTTATCACAATGTTGACTTTCCTGCTGGGTAGAATAAGAATAAATTTTGACTCGATCGAGCGTGTTGAGCTCTAGCTTGTCCCTTAACTTTTAGACTAAGCATTCGCGGATCTTTTTATTAAAGATTTTAAATTTGCGAAGAACGAGAAATGATAGAGTTAATTATGAGTTAGATGCTAAACAAGGATTAGTTGGAATCTTAAAGAGCTCATAAGTATAGTTTTGTGGCTATTCTTCTCCTCATAAACCATCTCTATACGGAATAATAATAGGTGCTCTCTTCAAAAATTAAACATAAATCAATAATTTTTGAAGTATAGTCGATATCAATAATTTTAGTTCAAATTTATACTTAAATTTTCTAAAAAGAAATTTTCTCTATATCATGATAATATAAAGTATAAAAAAATTGATGAAAAAATGAGGTAATAATAATAATTAAAACTATGAGCTGATAAAAGTTTGATGCATCTTGCCGGCTCACAACCGATGTTGCAGCCTTCTAAAAAAGGCCCATAGTGAGAATAATTATCCGAGGACTGATATTATTTTTTAAAAAAAAAAAAAAATTAAAAAAAAAAAAAAAAAAAAAAAAAAAAAATAAAAAAAAAAAAAAAAAAAAAAAAAAAAAAGTTTGTTGCATCTTGCCGGCTCACAACCGATGTTGCAGCCTTCTAAAAGGTCGAGGATTTCCTTTGTTTAAAGTATAATTAATGTTAAGTGTGAAATAATGTGATTTAATAAATATAGGAAAAATCACTTTTTTTAATTTAATATGCTTTTAAACTAAGACTATTACATTTTAAGTTGTGATTTTATGTATATACGGGAAATCCAAGAGTTTTGAAACCGAAGGTCCGTGAGTCCCGATACTAGTCTCTGTGGGGTGTCAAAATCCTAGTCACTTAGCCGCAAGGTTAGGATGTGCCGAGACGAAAGTCGCTACATGGGATGATCTCGCCTTCAAACTCATTACTTTTGGGTGGAAGTGACGATGAAATTTAGAAAAAACGTTTTTGCAAAACGTTTGATCTATGGTTGAAATTTGAAATAAGCACATTCACCTAAGATATAATAATTGTCAGGAGCGGAAAGTTTCACAAGGTACAATTATGAGTTGTGTTAGCATCTGAACTTGTATTTAACGGTGATTTCATTTTTAAGCTTGGTTTGGGATAAGTGAAAAGTCGGGGACGATGAATTTGTATTTTTAGGCATTTTAGGATTGAAATGCATCTTATTCTGTGACCCTAAAGTTATAAAAATAACGAAAGTCATACATTCATGTTAGTTGCTTAAAAAGAAAAGTATAAAAAAATGAGAAAAAAGGAAAAATACAAAAATATGTGTGGTAATAAGTGTAAATATTTAAAAAAATTGTAAACTCGGGGCTTTTCAAAGCTATTGATTCTTTAATTCCCCTTGATAAACACTTAACTACTTTTCGAGGTAATTAGTCGAGGGGGATTGAGATTCTTGGGTTTCTTAAGTGTTTACTTATAGCATTCTATAAGGACTTGACAATATCTTAGTATGGGAGATTTTGGTATGTGCTTAATTACACATACTTTTTACCTAATAAAATGACCCCAAATGACCAAAAACGGACATAAAATGCCAAATATATTTTTGATTGGGGGATTTTATGGAACTCTTTTTACCTAATCTTAGTATGGGGGATTTTCGGATGGAACTCTTTTTCACAATAGTTTATTATTATTGATTTTATGGCTTGTTTTTTGGAGATTTATTGAAGATATGATTACGAACACGATTGATTATCACTTATTTGATGTTGTAGTTGAGTTTCACAGATGCGTGTTATTATTATATCTCAAATGGCTTACAACATTTGGAGGTAACTTGTTCGTGCTTACAATGGTGTGACGAAGACTTGTCAAAATTTAGCAAAGGTGTGTGATTTTTCTTAGGGTGCTCAATGCTCACATTTGCTATCACTTAGTATGTGTCTCATAGAAGATGAGGATTTTTATCAAGAGATCGCGATCTACTTATATTTTACAGATTTATTTATAAGTTGGACGTCACGTGGATAGTGCAAGACATAAGACACAAGTTTAGGAGATTTAACTTCTTCATCAAATTCGTTATACTCAGTTTTCTTCATCAGTAATCACTACATAGAGCCTACAGAGTTTGAGATTCAAGAGATGGTAAATATATTGGTTTAAGGGGAAGCTTATTGATTAAATGTTTGACCATCTACATGCACCACTTGTGGGGAAGTGTTTACAAGTTGCATTTCTATAGAAGACCCCTATTGGATGATTACAAAAAGGGGAAGAAGACTACACATATATGATTTGCAGCTTATTATGTGTGCGGTTATTTTAATTACTTGCAGGCTTAGATTAGTATTATGGATATATGGTTTTGAATCTGATATAGATCCAAGTTGCATATCTACAGAAGACCCCTATTAGATGATTACAAAAAGGGGAAGAAGATTACAGGTTTATTGATTTGCAGCTTATTATGTGTGGTGACATGTTCAAGGAGATCTTAAGTCAAGGGGAAGCATTGAAGATTTTGTTTCATTTAGAGAGATGATTACATCTCAACTTCTCTATTTAAGGGGAAGTTCGTACGCGACTTTGTTTGTTTTGTCATCATCAAATAGGGGAAGATTGTTGGGATTCTAGATTGATGAACAAATTAATATATAGAATGAAACAAAAGGACTAAAATTGTAATTACAGAAATCTTCAAGCTGGTGGAGAATATGAAGATAAAGATAAAGATTTTGAAGATATCAGAAGATCTCCTTATAATGATAAAGATACAGAAGATATTAGAAGATATTCTTAAATGTTTTAAATATATTGTTTGTTCTTATCTTCTATTGTAAGCCTTGATATCTCTCTATATAAAGAGATTATCAGGCATATGGTTTAGATATCCATCCATAGAAAACTAGAGCTCTCCTAATGAGAGTCTTAGATAGGTAAGACAGCAAGTCCGACTGAGTGAGAGTCGAATAGAACACTAATAGTATAAGTTGGAGTAAGCCCAAATTAAGTCGGGGTAATAGGGAACAATCAATAAAGAAAACCTTGTGATAACCTACGATTGTTCTTATTAATCCGCTGCTGTTATATTATCATTGTATTATTTCATCTAGATATAATAAGATCAAATGAATCTTGAGCCATAAACAATCCTTATCAATGGTAATTAGAGCCAGGTTTGCTCTTGATATCTATGAACATAAGGTTTTTTATTCCGTGTCCTATTTGATTGGTTTTCCTGTTAATGCGAATTTGACACAAAAACAAGGTTTTTCACAAACCCAGAATATGGTAAAAATAGGAAGTTGAGTTTCTGGTACACGATTTCAAGAGTTTTTGATTAATATTGTTATAAGTCGTGACAAGGTTTTGATACACATCAGTAAGGAGTAGCAACAACGATGTAACAGTAACAGCAAGTTGCAGCAAACAAGAAATTAGTACTGTCCATATTTATTAATACTGCTTGGACGTGTCTTGTTACTAGGATTCAAGGCAAAAGAAGTACTGATGAGCTTTAAAGGTTATAGCTGCTATTGGGTGACAATATTACTGTTGGATCAAGGTATGGTTTCTACTGTTCGAACACATTAAAGAGTATATTGTTTGAAGCAAAATAGATAAGTATTGTTCAAGTACATGTAGCTTGTATACTTAATACTGCTTCATGTATATTAGTACTGCTTGCTCAAAGTACTTGGTGTTGTTTACGCTACATGTTTATACTGTTCGAATAATGTACAAAGAGTATATTACTGCTGCTTTGTGTTTTTATATTGCTTCCTGTACTAGAGGGTTTATAGTTGTTCGTTGACGTGGAGAACAAAAGGAAAATTAATATAACTTTTTTTTTATATTGACTTTTTACGTGACATTGGCTGTCATGACCGTGTATACATAGAAGGTTGCATGATATATGGGTGTATACAAGGAAGGTTGCGTAATATATGGATGTATACATGGAAGGAAATGTATCCAATCATGGGCCCAAGATTAATATTGCTTTGTTAATACTACTGCTATTAAATTTCATGTACTGGGCTTCAAAAATGTTGGTACAGTTAAAGTACAATGAGAAATGGTATTAACATATGGGTGAATATAAGTTTAATACTATTTCAAAGCATTAGGTATTGATTTTGGCAAATGATGTTTATACTGTTAATGTCATCTGATATCGTACAAGGAATGATTTTTCTTCTTGGATGGATTTAGATTCCGGACATAACTATTTTTCAAATAGTTTATTTTTATTGATTTTATGGCTCGGTTTGAAGATGTGATTACGAAGACAATTGAATTTTGCTTACTTGATGTTGTAATTGAGTTTCACAGATGCATGTTCTTATCATATCTTAAAGAAGTGTTTGTAGCAGGACATTGACTTTAAAGATAACTTGTTTGTGCTTACAATGGTGTGACGAAGACTTGTCAAAATCTAGCAAAAGTGTGTGATTTTTCTTATGGTGCTCAATGCTTACATTCTATCACTTAGTATGTGTCTCATAGAAGATGAGGTTTTTGTCAAAAGGTTGCGGTCTACTTATATTTCATAGATTTATTTATAAGTTTGACATCACGTGGATAGTGCAAGACATAAGACACAAGTTTAGGAGATTTAACTTCTTCATCAAATATCAATATACTCGTTTTTCTTCATCGTAATCACTACATAGAGCCTACCAGAGGTTCGAGAATCAAGAACATGGTCAACATAATGGGTTTCAGGAAGTTTCTTATTGATTAAATGTTTAACCATCTACATGCACCACTTGAGGGGAAGTGTTTCGTTACTACTGCTAGTCATTTATTACTACTGCTAGTTTTAAATTTCTAACTAACTCAAAAGTCATTTTCGTATTAATGCTTCATGACGGGTATTTTTAAGTATTGGAATGCTAGATTCGTAGATATGGTATTGGTTTGTAGCTTGTTATGATCCAGTTGCATCATCTACAGAAGACCCCTCTTAGAATGATTACAAAAAGGGGAAGAAGATTACAGGTTTATTGATTTGCAGCTTATTATGTTTGGTGACATGAAGCATTGAAGATTTTGTTTCATTTAGAGAGATGATTACATCTCAACTTCTCTAGTTAAGGGGAAGTTCGTACGCGACTTTGTTTGTGTTGTCATCATCAAATAGGGAAAGATTGTTAGGATTCTAGAATTTGATGAGACCAAAATAAATATAATAATGAAACAAAATGACTAAAAATTTTAATACCGAAATCTTACAAGACTGGTGGAGAATATGAAGATATAAAGATAAAGATGAAGATTTAAGAAGATCTCCTTATAAAGATAAAGATACAGAAGATATTAGAAGATATTCTTAAATGTTTTAAATATATTGTTTGTTCTTATCTTCTGTTGTAAGCCTTGATATCTCTCTATATAAAGAGATTATCAGGCATATGGTTTAGATATCCATCCATAGAAAACTAGAGCTCTCCCAATGAGAGTCTAGATAGTTAGATAGCAAGTCGACTGATGAGAGTCGAATAGTACACCATAGTTAGTTGGTGTAGCCCCAAATTATAGTTGGGGTAATAGGGAAACGTTCAACAAAGAAAACCTTGTGATAACTTTGACTGTGTTCTTTATTATTCCGTTGCGTGTTATCAATCATTGTTATTGTTCATCCTAGATATATAAGATCTAATCAATCTTGAGCTATAAACGATCTTATCAAGATAGATAAAATCACAATATTTATTTCCTCCTTTTGCCTTTTTTATTTAAACCCGAGTCACAAATAAAAACAAAAAATAAAATAAAATTACATATGAATATATGAATCTTTGATAAAGTCAAGATCATGAAAACTCTAATAACACAACATATTATTTCGCTGGCTTTCTTCTTTTCTTTTTGCTTTTTCACTCGTGGACTAGCTAGACCTTTTACTTTATGGCTTACAATAGTGGCGGCATTCGGTGGTAGAGGGATTTGGTGGTGGTGGGTTTCGGTGTTGATGGGGTTACAATCATGGATGAGCTCGTTGGTGGAGGTGAATGGTGGTGTAGTGGTGGAGTTGGTGGGGGAGTAGAGTTTATAGGCTTCATAAAATCCGCTATGCAAGGCTGCAAAGAAATCAACATATATATACACAGTCTAAAAAATATAACATACTTTCATCATTAGGGTTTTGAGAAAAGGAAGCATACTTTTTTTAAGGATTTAATCGTGGCCAATGTACCAACCTACAGATACATGAATAAATTAGTATGAAAACATGGTAGAAATGGTTTACGATGATACTCATAACATGATATCTAAAACTGAGAACCAAAACGAAAGCAAAAAATTGTGAATGTGATGAAGCTGGATATTGAGAAGAATAAGTGTTTATGTTTCTGTGTATTTTTCAATGCAATTGTAGTCCTATTTATAGAGGATTTACCCAAACTATAGTAAATTAATGGGCCTATTAATTTCTTCCATAATTAGCCTCCATTATTATAGAAATTAGTGGTTACGTGAACACATTAAATGCAGTCATTTAATGAGTAATTATATTACTTAAATGTTATTTACGTTTTTAATGTATGATCAATGTTATTTACATTTTTAAAACATTAGCATTAAATGAGCAATTATATTACATAAATGTTACATTTTTAAAACATTAGCAATAAATGTTTATAAACCCTAAACCCTAAAATAACAAAATTTCATGCATTAAATTTTTCAACATTTCCTATTTAAGCAGTTTTTCAACTTTCAAGAGAATTCTAAATTCTCTTTATAAGTAGTATAGATATAGATTTACAACGAGGATATATTGATCTCGCGCGTTGCAGTGGTCTGTTTCCATAACTAAATGTCGCTGTAACGAAAGGTTTTTGATATTTTTACATAATTAGCCGTAATATTGAGTTCATTATATTTTAGTTGTTTTTTGGAAACTTACTTGAAACAAAATCTTCGTAATATAAACATTTAGTTTCGTTTCGGTATTGATAGAGAAAAGATAACACACTAATAATATATTTTATTATTACTAGTTATAATATATTATGTTATTACTAGTTATAAGTCACGTGCACGTACAGAGTTTACACATTAATCAAATTTATTTTAAATTTTTAGTTTCATATACGGACATCTAAGAATTTGCCTTTATTTGATGTTTTGTAATTGTGATATAAGTAGAACTAAGAATTATGCACTGGTTTTTACATAAACTTTTTCATTATGTATTAATATCGATTAATATTTTGTAAAAGATTTTTGTTTGATGAAAGATTTAACTTTGTTTAACTGACATGAATTTTGAGGTTGATGTTGTTGTTTAAATTTAACTATTGATATCATGTTGTACACAATATGCGAGTTTAATAACACATAAAATATAAAGTTCTTTAAAAATGTATTTCCGTATATCCGTATATAAAGTTTATATAAGAATTACATGAGTCGTTGTTATAAGTACAATCGTGTATATTTATTTTCATACTACAGCTCGGGAGATTTTTCTGTTGCGTCGGTT
>BQNB010175353.1:0-13169 GCA_026074375.1 Tanacetum coccineum
AGTTGTAAAATTCGTCTTCCATTTTCTTGACTTCAGTTCGAGGGCAATACTTATTGGTTAAGAGTATTTTCAATTCGGTCCAGGTGATTTGATTGGCTTGATCTGTTCTAATAGGTTGAGCATATAAATTCCACTAGGATAGGGCATCATCGGTTAAAGTATCGGTAGCAAATGTCACTTTGTTTTCCTCGGCATAGTTGCTACGAGAAAATACCGATTCAGTCTACTCAAACCAGCAAATGAGGCCAACTGCTCCTTCTGTACCATTGAAGTAGAAAGGTTGACAGCTAACGAACTCTTTATAGTTTCTCGTTTTTGCTACAGGAGTTCCAGTAGGTTCGGTGTTCCTGTTGGGATTACTAGCACTTGCCATTGTTGCAGCTTGTGCTTCCTGAGCTGTGGCAATGCCATTAGCAATTAGTTGCTGGATGGCAGCCAAAGTTATGGTTGGTGTTTTAGATGTTGACGTCCTTTTAGGAGGCATTCTATCAACATAAGACAACACGTAGTAAGAATGACATCACAAGTTTTGAAAGGTAATACTTAAAAGAAAATGTGATGTTTAAAATGCTTATGGAGTAATGCTCATTTTTGAAATTTAAGCACTTAGAGGTTATGATATGATTCATAATGATGAAGACGGAGATAATAATGCAAATGATGGAGATGATGATGAAAGAGAGATAAGCTAGAAATAAGGTACGTAATGGGATTGCCTTCATAAATAACTTGCCTTCTTAGTGTATATAGTCAAGATTTGACAAGTGTTTTTATTTATACCACACATCCCGTAGCTAGGATAAAGCTATAACTAGTTTGTTG
Source organism: Tanacetum coccineum (assembly GCA_026074375.1). NCBI lineage: Eukaryota > Viridiplantae > Streptophyta > Magnoliopsida > Asterales > Asteraceae > Tanacetum > Tanacetum coccineum. The sequence goes on from BQNB010175353.1 coordinate 823, forward strand.
ATTTTGAGCCGGCAGATGACATCCTAAAGATCCTCCTGATCTGTTTGGTGACGAGCTTGGTTCTCCTCAATGCTTTGTTCAAGATTGGAAATTCTGTAGTGAGCAAAAGCAATCTTATCTCTTTGCCCTAATTGCTTCCTTTGAAGTTTGATAATCTGATAACGGACTTTCTCAAGTTCAGTCTTTAGCTTGTTATCTTCTTCCATTTTTCCAATGCGAAGAAAAGAGAGTTCTTCTAAGTAATTCAAAATATCTTCGATTTGATTCTCATGATGCTTCAGATGTATCTTACTTGAACTTTTTCCTATCTCAAATATTAGAGGTGGGGTAGGAGTATAAACTGAGAAAGATGATGATACCAAATCACAGGTTTGATTAGATAACGTAGTTGAGGAAGAAGATGGGGAATGGTAATAATTCTTCAGGAACAAATAAATATCGGGGATCAAATAGTAGTAATGGTGGTAATACCGGAGATGGAGTCAAAATATCTGGTGAAGTAATAAGATCTGGTGGTGGAATAGGTTATTCCTTCCTTTAAATAAGGATTATTATAGAAAGGTGAGATCACTAATGGGATTATATTAGAGTTTTTCGAAGAGTTAAAAGAAATGCTTCCTGATGAAGCTGGGAAATAATCCGATGAGACCGAAGTATAGTTAAGAATATTCATAGAGGAAAAAGCATCCTCAATATCAGAAGTAGAGTGGTTGGGAGAAGACATCGTTCTGTTAACAACCTAGTTGTAAATAACATAAGTTATTTATGGTATAATATAGTATAATAGTTATGTATCTTTACAGACTGTTCTGGGAATGCAGTGGCAAGGAGGACTTTGATGGCTAGAAAAAGAAATGTGGTTATAGTTAAGGTTTTAACCTTGTTCTCTTTAACCATGGCGCTGATACCAATCTGTAACACCCCCATTTTTACATATAGCAGCGGAAGCTAATCTGGGGTATTACTTCATGGATACAACAATCATAATCATAGAAAACGACTCAAAAGAGACGTTTGTTCAAAAGATACGTTATCATTCATTTAAAATCAGAGTTTTACAAAGGCAGGTCCCAAAATCTAGTTACATACAATGTGAATGATAACAAGTTTTAGCCATCTTCAAGTCCATGCCACTCCGTGCCATAAGTTGCTCAATTACCTGAGATAAACATGCTAAAAAGTCAACACAATGGTTGAGTGAAATTCATAGGTTTGAAATGTAATAGTTGAATACAAGTCATCATAAGTAATTGTTATAAAAGCAGTGTTATAGTAATGCGTTATAGTGTGATATTGGGTTACGTTGTTATACACCCGTTATTTGTAATAATTGCAACGAATACAATTATCATGGGAAAATGGTATTGCATGTATAATGTTATGGTATAATTGCGTTATTGTCTCGTCTAAGCTCATGGCACACAAACTGACTGGTGTATATATATATACCCAAATTGATGTGATATATATATATATATATATATATATATATATATATATATAGAGAGAGAGAGAGAGAGAGAGAGAGAGAGATAATGGCCCTCGGTGTAGGTAATTGCCATATACCTATGAAATTCAAATATAGTGTGTTTGGTTACCTATCCGGCTAACACAAACAGGATTCGTCAATCCCGATAGATCTATCCACAATATTCGCGTTCACTCGTAAGTGATTAATGGTCCATGATAATGAGGGACTTTTGGCATAAAGTAACTTAGACATTAGTTATAATGGTATATCAGGATAGCATATAATCTGGAAAACACTTGTATTCGTAATTTATAGCATGCATCCCCCTCACGGGTTTATGAAATCATTAAAGAGATTTAAAAGTGAGGCTATGAACTCACCTGATAGGTAGGTGTAATAAATATTCCAAAATGAAAGCTGACGACCTTATCACAATCTCAACAGGGAAGGTTGATATAGCAAAATGATAGTAAACAGCCACGTCACGCAACCTGAGTAAATATGTCAAGTCTTAGGAAGATTGTACTCTAGAACTTTGGTTCTAAGAGTCTAATATTGTTATGAGTTTGATTGGAGAATTGTATCACCGTTCGGGCCATCATAATTCAGAAGTCATTCAGTAAACGTTTGAGGAGCTAGGGCACTTTAAATCGTAAACCCAACAACTCAGTCAGAACGTAATACCAAGATGAAACCCCTTAATATGAATATCCCTAGTATGGTGGGATGTTTGGATCTGGACCTGATTTATAAAGAACATCGTGATGATGATATAATTGTTATAACATAAGCGGTTTTAAGCGTTTTGATCAATATCTAAAAATGATAAGCACGACAAGCGTTAATTAAAGTTATGTCTTGTAATGTTTTGAATACATTTTTATACTTTTTCAAAATGTTTACAATTTTAGACCCCGTTGAGGAAAAGAAGAAGTGGCAAAAATATACCCTTGGAGGTTTCACTTTTTCGAGTCTTGGTCCTTCATGTTTAAAAAGATATACAAAGTAAACTTTGGCACATTTAAGTGACATAATAGACCCCTATAGTTATAACTTTGATAAAATGACATTTTCAGCCCCTTTAGTTATAAGTTTCAAAAAGTTATGATATATACCCCTTGCATGGATAATATTTACAAAATAAGTCTAATATGCCAATGCAAGTTATTTTTATATTCCAAAAGACTATTTTGCAGGTTATAGCTTTTTAATAGAATGAAAAATGGCAAAATATACCCTTGGAGTTTGCACTTTTATAAGTTTGGTCCTTCTAGTTTAAAAGATGTATAAAGTAAACCTTGCACTTTGAAAAGTGACATAATAGACCCTTATAGTTATAATTTTGATAAAATGACATTTTTAGTCCTTTTAGTTATAAGTTTCAGAAAGTTACGATATATACCCCTTGCATGGATAATATTTACAAAACAAGTCTGAATTGCCATGCAAGCTTATTTTAACATTCCAAAAGATATTTTCAGGTTATAGCTTATTAATATAAGTTAAAATATGAAGGTTTAACTTAATGAAAGTTCAGATTAACGATTCGTTAAGCTAGAAATCAAAACGGGTCGAATTAAGGTTTTATAATGAAAACGCATAGGTTTTTATTTCAATTTCCTTCAATAATCAATAAAGAAGTTATAATAGCATTAGTTAAGCATGTTAGGATAGATTATAAAAACATTTTATCATTATAATTTTAGATTTATGAAAAACATGAAATTAGGGTTTTGGGTATACGATTTTGGATCAAAATAGAAAATGAGCATGAATTGAGTTATAAAACTTTAACAAGAGTTTATTTAGGATCATATGAACATTAAAAGAGTGTAGGAGCAGAAGTGGAACATCCAGAACCTGGGTTTGAGTTTATAGCTTGGAAATGGGTCGAAATCGGGACTTTTAGCTTCGTACGCCTAGAATAACGTCTCTGAGGCTTCAAGGCTTTAATCTTTCACTTCACTTCTGGTCTTAGGACTCCTTAGAACACTTCTTGAGCAAATGATTGCTGCTATGATGGGTTATAGAGGAGGAAGTGGGGGATGAGTTCAAATGGTGGAGTTCGCCCCCTTTATATAGGGTTAGCAACCCTTAGAGGCCAAGACACTTTGTGAGCAAGTAAAGGACAGGTGGGGGGTGACTATGAGATGCTATGGGCTAAGTTGGAAGCTATGGAGGTGTTGGCAAGATTATAAAAGAGGTGATGTGGGAGTATTTTCAGCCGCGGGTAGAAATTAGGCCACAAGGAGGTGACAAGCTCAATTTGTGGCCATATAATTCAAAAGAGTGCTTGTAAGATGCTTAGACAAGAAGGTGGTGCATCATTGAGGTGCTTACATGCAATGTTAATTCTTAAAATGGGTCAAAACTAGCAAAAAGGTGCCAAGGGTATCATAGGGCACAAATTAGGTTTTTGAGCTTCCATTTCGAGTATACTTGTGATATTATGATAGATATATGATCACAAGACTTGTTTTAAGGATTATTAACAAGATTTGATAAGTGGTTCGGGTTTAAAATGGGTGAAAACGAGTAAAAGGGTCCAAAGTCAAATTAGGGCACGTTTAGGGTTTCTTGGATTTATTTCATGTATAATTGAGATGAAATGATGAAATGATGATATAATATGATTGATAATGTTGTAAATTAAGTTATTACAACTTATTTGAGTGTTGGTTGAAGTTAAAAATGGATAAATATCGAGAAACGGGTCATGGTTTAGTATTTTGCTCGGGTTAGGGTTTCTAGGTTTCATTTCATGAAATCTTATGAAATGAGGATGATTATGGAATGTAAATGAAGTATATGACTTGCTTGAAACTTGTACTTGATAGATTGTACAAGATTGTTTAGGAAAACGGAGGTGAAACAGTTATTTTGGATGTCGTGCATTAATGACTTGTACATTATGCTTTAAAGGACTTGTAACTTATTTTAGAGGGAAGATGTATTCAAATGAGATGTTATATTACTTGTACATGACTGCTTTAGGAGATAGCTTGTACATTCTTTTAGATATTCACCTTTTATGGAATTGTAGTGTTTAGAGAATACTATAACGGTTTATAAAAAAAAAAATTAAAAAAAAAAAAAAAGCCCGTTTTGAATAACGTTGATGAATGTACATAGATATGGAGTAATGTACTTTGTAATAATGATATGATGATATTGAAATTAACAACTATGTATGATGTTTTTCTTGACATATATGTAGAATTGGCTGGCCATTGAAAAAGATATGTTGCCGTGAGCTTGTCTATCTTTAGTTTATGCAAGTTACATACATATTGCATAAAGAGATATTGGCAATGCAATAAGTAATAAAGCGCAAAATTTTCTTCTCCCCATACCAATTTGTGATCATAGATAAAATAAGGTTATTTTGCATTTGAAGGAAATTCTGGGTTGTTATAGAATCACCTAGACTTTTTTATTGGTTTATGAGGTTTAGTTCGAGACCGAGTTACAAGCCAAGGAGGGGAACCAAACAAAACGATCGCGCACGAATAAGATCTAAGGAAGGACTAAGAGCATTCCAAAGATTATTTAGTAACAAGTAGGAGAAACCAATTAGCAAAAATTAAAGGTGTGTGTTCAGAGAGCATAAGATGAAAAATTTCAAATGAAATGTAAATGTGTGTGTATGCTAGATGTGGGCAAGAAGGGAAACAAGGGGGGACCAATTTGATCTCCTATTTTCTTTACTATTCTAGACCTCACTAACAAAGATGCTCTTGATTTAATTTCTAGGTAACCATGCACACACTATATAATTCTAGTTATTTACGGAATACACAAGAACTGAAAACGCGTAGAAACTTTACGAAAAATTCTAAAAATTTAAATATTATCTCGAAACGTAAAAACGCGACGACTGTCGAAAACTACGATATATAGGAACCCGGAATGCTTCCGGTGATGATTCTCAGATAACCACGGGATAACTTCCTGGTTAAACAAAAAAAAATTACACAGAACTCATAAAATTTAAAATACTGAACGGAAACGGCAAAGTTACTGATCGGAAAATTACAGGTTATGACATTCTTTCCCCATTAAAAGAGCTTCGCCCCGAAGCTCAGTGTGTGGTATTGGATTTTTAGGGTTGTTGGGAATTAGGTGAGAGTATTTCCTTTGAAACTGACCTTCACGTTCCTAGATGTATGACGAGTGTTTCGTTAGACAAACACTCCTTTAGGTGTGTCACGTGAAAGGTGGTATGGGCTATGCTTAGTTGTTGCGGGATTCAAGTCGATAAGCGACGGTTCCTACTTTAGCGAGGATATTAAAAGGTTTAATATATATAGGGTTCAACTTTCCCCGTTTGCTAAAACGTATCTCTATTTTTCATGGTGACACATCCAACATGACCTTACCTCCAGCTTGAAATCCCAAAGGTTTGCGTCTCACGTCAGTATAATTATTTTGATGATGACAGAGAATAACGACTCTGGGGCTTCAAGGCTTCAATAATTCACTTCACTTATGGTCTTAGGACTCCTTAGAACACTTATTGAGCAAAAGATTACTGCTATGATGGTTTATAGAGGAGGAAGTGGGGGATGAGTTCAAATGGTGGAGTTCGCCCCCTTTATATAGGGTTAGCAACCCTTAGAGGCCAAGACACTTTGTGAGCAAGTGAAGGACAGGTGGGGGGTGACTATGAGATGCTATGGGCTGAGTTGGAAGCTATGGAGGTGTTGGCAAGATTATAAAAGAGGTGATGTGGGAGTGTTTTCAGCCGCGGGTAGAAATTAGGCCACAAGGAGGTGACAAGCTCAATTTGTGGCCATAGAATTCAAAAGAGTGCTTGTAAGCTGCTTAGACAAGAAGGTGGTGCATCATTGAGGTGCTTACATGCAATGTTAATTCTTAAAATGGGTCAAAACTAGCAAAAAGGTGCCGCGGGTATCATAGGGCACGAATTAGGTTTTTGAGCTTCCATTTCGAGTATACTTGTGATATTATGATAGATATATGATCACAAGACTTGTTTTAAGGATTATTAACAAGATTTGATAAGTGGTTCGGGTTTAAAATGGGTGAAAAACGGAGTAAAAAGGGATCCAACAAAGTCAAATTAGGGCACGTTTAGGGTTTCTTGGATTTATTTCATGTATAATTGAGATGAAAAAAAAATGATGATATAATATGATTGATAATGTTGTAAATTAAGTTATTACAACTTATTTGAGTGTTGGTTGAAGTTAAAAATGGATAAATATCGAGAAACGGGTCATGGTTTAGTATTTTGCTCGGGTTAGGGTTTCTAGGTTTCATTTCATGATATCTTATGAAATGAGGATGATTATGGAATGTAAATAAAGTATATGACTTGCTTGTAACTTGTACTTGATGGATTATACAAGTTTCCTTGGGAAAAACAGATGTAATAAAATAATGGCTATTATTGGATGAATGTCGTGTGCATTAATGACCTTGTACATTATGCTTAAAGGGACCTTGTACATTACATTATTTCGGAGGGGGAAAATTTATTCAAATGATAATGTTATATGACTTGTATATAAGGCATTAGGGTAAGCTTGTTACAATCGCTTTTAGGATATAAAAACCTATAATGGAAATTCTAGGGTTTAGAGGTATAAACGATAACGGGTTTAAAAAAAAAAAAAAGTAAAGCCCGTTTTGATATAACGTTGTGAATGGTACATTATATGAGTAATGTACTTTGTAATAATGATATGATGATATTGACTTGACATGTTATGATGTTTTCTTGACATATATGTAGATTGGATGGCCATAGATAGGTTGCGTGAGCTTGTCTACTTTAGTTATGCAAGGTACATGCATAATTTGAGGATATTGGCATTTGCAAGTAATGTAATAAAGCAAAAAATTTCCCCGTACAATTGTGATCATAGTAAAATAGGTTGATTTTGCATTTGATGAAAATTCTTCTGGGTTGTTAATAAAAAAATGCACCTAGACATGGTTTATATGGGTTTGTTCGAAACCAAAAGTCAACAAAGAAGGCCAAGGAGGGACCAAAACGATCCTGCGAATAAGAGCTAAGGAAGGACAAAGCATTACAAAATTAATTAAGGAACATGAGTAGAGGGGAACCCATTTTATATGCAAAAATTAAAGTGTGTGGTTCAGAGAGCCATAAGAATGAAAAATTTTCATCGAACAAATGAAATGTAAATGTGTGTGTATGCTAGATGTAGGCAAGAAGGGAAACATATAAGGGGGACCAATTCAATTTGATTTTGATCTCCCCCTATTTTACCTCTGTCTTACTCCCTTTTCCTCTAGGGAACATACAAAGATGCTCTTGATTTAAATAATTTCTTTCTAGGGTTAAACCAATGCATATGCACACACTATATAAATTCCTAGTTTTTATTATTAACGGAATACAACAAGAACCTGAAAACGCGTGGGCGTAGAAACTTTAAAAAAAATTTAAATAAAAAAACAACGAAGACCTTCTAAAAATTTAAAAATTAACTTATCGAAACGTAAAAAAAAACGAAAAATCAAAAACAAACAAAAACAAAAAAACAAAAAAAAACAAAAACCACACCTGCGTACTACAGTCCGCAAAACGTAACGATAAAAAAGAACCGCGCTAAAATGCTTCCGGATAAGAATCTCAATAACCACGGGGACTAACCTTCCGGTTAAACAAAAACAAAAACAAAAAAAAAAATACACAGAAACAATCCATGAAAAAAAAACATATACTGGCCAACTGGAAAACATGTCAAAGATTACAGAACGGAAAATAACATGTTTATGACATTCTTATTCCCCATTAAAAGAAGCTGTCGCACCCTTTCCGCAAGACCCCGAAGCTCAGTGTGTGGTATGTGGATTTTTTAGGGTTGTTCGGAATTTAGGAGGAGAGTATTTCGCTTTGAAACAGACCTTCATGTTTCCTAGATGTATGACAAGAGTGGTTCGTAGACTAAACACGTAAAAAACACTTTACACAACAGCCACACTATTCATATTACGCTAATCAACTTACTCTCTTTAGTTGTGGACACGTGAAAAGGTGGTATGTGTGTGTGGGCAAATGCTTAAGTGTGTTGGCGGGATTTCAAGTCGATAAGGCGACGGTTCCTACTTTAGAATGCAGGATATTAAAAAAGGTTTAATAAATATAGGGTTCAACTATTCGTTCCCCTCCTTCCTTTTATTTTCCTTGCCTCTCCTTTCCTCCCTCCCCCGATTGCTAAAACTTATCTCTCTTCTCTCCTTTTTTTTTTTTTTTTTTTTTCATGGTGACACATCCAAACAAGACCTTATTAAACAACTTATATAACCATCCACCACAGCGATGAAATCCCCAACATGTTTACGCCGTCTCACGTTTAGTAATAATTTATTTTTGATGATGACAAGAATAAAACGCCTCTGGGGGACTCTGGACGCAGGGGCTACAAAATCTTCAAAAACTTTCACACAAGAAATTACACTCCAAATCAAGGCTTCAATAATTCCTTCACTTAAAAGGCATTAGGACTCCTTAGAACACTAATATTAGCAAAAGATTACACTATACTAAACTTTACTAACTTGCTTATGGATGGTTTATTTAGAGGACAGGAAGTGTAGGGGGAAGAGTACAAAATGGTGGAGTTCTCCTCACTCGTGTGGAGTTCTTTTCCCCTCTTCTTCACCCTCACTCCCCGTGTATTTCTCTCCCCCTTTATATAGGTTAGCAACCCTTATAGTAGGCCAAGACACTTTGTGAGCAAGTGAAGGATAGGTGGGAGGAGGGGGGTGTGAATAGTGAGATGCTAAGGGCCGGATTAGAAGCTATGGAGTGTTGCAAGAATATAAAAGAGGTTGATGTGGGAGTGTTTTTTTCATTATTACCCCTCTTCTACTTTCCTTTTTTTTTCTCCAGCCGGCGGCGCTGGGGTGAGAAATTAGGAGTGGGAGTGTAGGCCACAAGGAGTGACAAGCTCAATTTGTGGCCATAAATTCAAAAGAGAGTGCTTCGTAATCTGCCTTAGCCAAAAGAATAAAGGTGGGTGCAATCATTGAGGTGCAGTGTCATATACATGCAATGTTAATTCATAAAAAGAAATGGGATCAAAACAAAACTTAGCGAAACAAGGGTTCGCGGGAGTCACGGAGCAAAAAGGATGTCGCGGGCGCTCGCCGCGGAGGTATCATAGGGAACATATTAAGGTTTTTTGATGTTTGAGCTTTTCCATTTTCGAGTAAACTTAGTGATTATTTTTGATAGATATATGATCACCACAATAAGAAACTTGATTTAAAAAAAAAAAAAAACATAAAAAGATTATTAAAAAAAGATGTTGGAAAAATGGTTCCGAGGGCGATAAACCACAATGGATGCCAACGCAGCTACCCCCGGTACCTCCCTCCCGACCCCAACGTACCTGCGGAACAAACTCGTCTCCCTGCTGTTGCCCGTATACCCGGTATACAAACCCAAACATACCATCTAACTACAAACATAACAAAACAAACTACAAAAAAACCTCGTAATCAAATTGGCAAACAAAACCTCAGTTAAATAAATGAGAAGAAAACATAAGTGCATCATCAGCACTACCACCAGAAAGCAACCATAAGACCAACCCTGCTAACCAACTCCCCGCTCACCCTGTCCCCCCCCCCTCCAGCCCCCCCCCCCCACCCCCCCCCACCCCCCACCCAACAAAAACCCTATACATTAAATCCGAACCCCCCCCCATTCACCCAAACCACAACGCTCCCCCCTTTACCCATTAAACCCCTAACCAAAATTCTTTGTTCAACTTTAAGGCTTCAAAAAAAAACACAAACAGCAAACACACCCAGAACAATATAACCTCGGAAACCCAACCCCATTCACGACTAACATCCCAGTGTCGAGTCAGCAACGATGCCAGAACCCAGGCCCTAGCAGCGAGTCCAAGAGGTAGATTAGCTTGGTAAGCCTTGACCATGACAGGATATATACCCGAAAAGCCATGGTAAAACGGAGGTAAAAAACGAGCAATTTTGGAAGTCGAAGCATAAAATTAGACTTGTACATTATGGGCATCAAAGGTGACTTGTATACCATATTTTGGAAGGGAAAAGTATAATGTCAAATGAGATGTTATATGACTATGTATATATGCATTTAGTATCATGTAAATTCGCTTTAAGATATTAACCTTTCATGGAATTAAAAAAAGGGTTTAGAGGTATAATATAGATAACGGTTTAATAAGAAAAAAAGCCTGTTTTGATAGTAAACGTAGCGAATGATACATTAGATGAGTAATGTGACATTGAATAATAGAAATGATAAATATGACGTTGACATGATTATGATGTTATGCTTGACATATAAAAGAGTGTGGATGCCATATAGTTGCGTTGAGCTTGTCATACTTTAGTTATGCAAGTTTACATTGCATATTGAGAATTGGCAATGTAAGAATGTAAAAAGTGAAAATTTTTCCCCGTATAAATGTTATCATGATAAAAATAGTTGATATGCATTTGATGAAAAATGTCTTGTTGTTATAGAATGCACCTGACTTGGTATATGGGTTTGTTCGAACCGAGTACAAGGCCAAGGAGGGACCAAAACGATCCGCGAATAAGAGAGCTAAGGAAGGACTAAGGTCATTTCCAAATATTTTTAGTACTAGTAGGGAACCAACTAGCAAAAATTAAGGGTGTGTGTTGGGAGAGCATAAGATGAAAATTTTCAAATGAAATGTAAATATGTGTGTATGCTAGACGTGGGCAAGAAGGGAAACAATGGGGGAACCAATTTGATCTCCCATTTTCTAGGACATACAAAGATGCTCTTGATTTAAGTTCTAGGTAACCAAGCACACACTATATAATTCTAGTTATTTACGGAATACACAAGAACTGAAAACGCGTAGAAACTTTACGAAAAATTCTGAAAATTTAAATATTATCTCGAAACGTAAAAACACGACGACTGTCAAAAGACTACAATATATAGGAACCCGGAATGCTTCCGGTAATGATTCTCAGATAACCACGAGATAACTTCCAGGTTAAACGTAAAAATTACACAGAACTCATAAAATTTAAAATACTGAACGGAAACGGCAAAGTTACTGATCAAAAAATTACGGGTTGTGACACTAGGGTTTTAGGATTAGGGAGGAAATTTTTTAAATGTTGTGCTATAAGTGTTTATAACTCATGCTTAAGAGCTTATACGAAATCTAGAAAGAAAATGAGGAAAATGAGCTTATTTTAAATATCATGCATGGTTGGCTTGTACATTGAGCTCAAATGAGTTGTACTTTGATTTAGGAGGGAAAATGTAATTTAAATATCATGTATTGATCACTTGTTCACATGCTTGAAGGCTTGTACATTCAGTTTGTATGTAAACATTACATAAAATTAGGGTTTTGATTTAAACGTTAACGTATAATATCTGTTTTATAATAACATTTTAGAAAGTACGTTAAATAGATAACGTATGATAAAATGGAGTTTAAAACATATTGCTTGACATATTATAACGTTTACTGGCTATAAACGTTGATGAAATTGGCATAGGTAGGTTGCGTGAGCTCGTTTACTTAGGTTATGCAAGTTACGTTGCATAATAGCTGGAATAAAGCAAAAAATATTCCTGTGAAAATGGTTATACTTAATTTAATAAGTAGATATTACATTGATGACAATCGCATCTAATTTAATAGATAGATAATTACATAGATGAAAATTATGGGTTGTTATATGTAAGCCGAGTAGGACTCCTTGGTGTATAAAAGGAGGTCCTAGGGCATAGAGTTTCATATGTACCAGTACCAAAATCCAAAAGATTAATCTTAGTTGTATAATTCTTAGCTTTAAGGTCTTTGTAACCCTAATACTTTGAGAGTATTCGTATTAT
>BQNB010175354.1:2882-13169 GCA_026074375.1 Tanacetum coccineum
GGAATACATTAACGGGTCACTCGCTTGGTAGAAACAAGCTCGAGCAACTTCTTAAGGGAGCTATGCAGTCAAAAGAAGATCACAATTCAACTTATATGATTATGCGGAGGATATAAGCGGAAGAGCTTCCGTTAGATGCAACCGGATTTATGATCACGAGCACCCAGCAAGAAATTAATGAACAGTGGGGTTTGTATGACGGGTTTGATGTTAAGCTTGAGAAATTTTTAAGGACACATATTCAAGAATTTGTAGATGGACCACTTGCTCATGTTCTTAATATGTCCATGGTATTGGGTGAACAACTTGGTAGGGGACACCCGGATTGGCCATATGTAATTCATGGTCATTATGCAGATGCGGGTGATAGTGCTGCTATTCTTTCGGGTGCATTAAATGTTCTAATGGTTTAAACGGGTCACTCGCTTAGTAGAAACAAGCTCGAGCAACTTCTTAAGGGATCTAGGCAGTCAAAAGAAGATATCAATTCAACTTATAGGATTATGTAGAGGAAAGAAGCAAAAGAGCCTTCGTTAAATGCAGCTGAACTTGTGATCAGGAGCACCCAACAAGAAATTGATGAACAGTAGGGTTTGTATGACGGGTTTGATGTAAAGCTTGAAAAAGTTTTAAGGGCACGTGTTACACGGGGTGTTGTTCGCCATGGTCGTTATATGCCAAGGATGGCAGTAATGCTTTTTTACTCTGTGCTGACAATTAGCTCAATCATTTTAAAAGATTTTCTTTTGGCCTAAATGCATAAGAAAGTAAAAGACGTTAAGCGGTGCAACGTATTTATTTCAACTGTTAACCAGAAAAAATTTAGATTAGAATATAATTCTTTAAACCTGGTTACCCTAAATCATGTTTTTTGTTGCAAGCCAGAAATCAGAACAAAGTTGGTTACTTCTTATTGCACCTTTTCTTTTCTTTCTGCAAAATAATCATTGCATGTATTTCCAGGTTATTATTTCTCCTGGAATCGATTTCAGCAAGGTCATCCACGAGGCAAACGAGCCTGATGGAGATCTGGCGTTAACCAACACCGAAGGGTCTTTTCCAAAAGCGGTGCAACCACGGGTATGTCTCTTTAAAACTCATTATAATTTTTTGTTTTGTTCATTTTGTCTATGTTATAATTTTGCAGGTTGTTACAAAAGTGTTTCAAATTTGTGATAAAATTTTATAATAGTTTGATAACCATCTACGTCTCAATCAAATACAAATTGGATTCGGGTCAGTGATAGACTTTTATGTAGAGTGGTAACCATTCAAACTCAACGACAAACGTTGTTTACAAAGAAGTATTGTGTCGTATTTAATTAGGCATCAATGCTTTCTATATACAACTTTTTGGATATCTTTTATATTACTACCAACAACTTTGTTTCGTTATAATTTAGACACGCCAAACATTGCCTCAAAAAAAGTTTTATGAACCGAACCCCCTCCTCCCGGTGGCCGTCGGGCGGGTTATCCACTTAGTAAAAATTTCATATGGATTTCAGTAAAACAACAAATACTCTCAAACGGTCTCAAACTTAAAAAAACAGCACGTTGCGTTTAAAGTCCAAATGTTTACACACTTAAACTTAACAAAAAAACCCGAAACAAACCCGCCCGTCGGGCGGGTTACGAAACTAGTATATATATATATATATATATAGAATAAAGATTAAATAAAAAGACAAATATCCGTGAGAAATATAAATTTTTTTATGTTCTCAAAAAATTCTGAAAAAATACCACAAGATCATGTATGTTGGTGCATAAAAAAGTTGTGAAGGAAATCTTTTAAAAAGTGGATAGTTTTGTCCTAAAAAATTTTGAAAAAAACGTTTGTGCATTAAATCGTTTTTTTATGCATCAAAAATTCATTTTTATACCCAACTTCTTTTGACTTTTTGCATCAAAATTTTATTGCGCATCAAACTATAACAAGTTGAAAATTTTGTGCATCAAAATTTTTTTGTGCATCAAATTTCTATTTTTGTGCATTAAAAAAACGTATGAAAACTCAAAATTAAAAAAAAATTCCTTCATAACTTTTTCATGCACCAACATACAAGATCTTGTGGAAAATTTTCAAATTTTTTTAAGAACTATTTTGAAAAAATATCATTTTTAAGAACTTCTTCACACACACGCACGCACGCACACACACATACATATATATATTGTGGAAACTAGAAGGGGGGTTGAATAGTTTACACGTTTGTTTTACGTTTCAAAAGTTTACTTTCAAAAATCTATAGATCCGAGTTATATGTTCAATCAAATCACAATATGAACAAGCAATAACTATCTAAACTAAAACACGATAACAACAATAATAATGTAAAGAGATAAGGAAAGAAACAACCAAACCAAGACACCAAGATTTTATAGTGGTTCGGCTACGAAGCACCTCTTTGCCCTACTCCACTCCCCGAGTATCCGACTCAAGATTTTACTATGTCAACAAGCTCCCTTTAGGCGGAGAAAACCGTTTACACGTCGCTTACGTTATTTTCCGACACTAAGCTAAATGTCGAGTCCTAATCTTAGCTAGAACCAATCTACCACTTCACAAGATCTACACTATCGGATCTACACAATATCTAAATCACACAAATACACAAGATAAATACAATAGAGTTTTGGTACTTAGAAGAAAGGAGGATAGATCACTAATTAACACTTCGTTTCTTGACGAATATGAGTGTTCTTTTCTTGACTTGATGATGTTTGATTAGTGGATGTGGTTTTTGATGGTGCATTTAGAGGAGTTAGAGATGAGGAGGTTGTTGTAGGAGAAGGTGTGGTGGTGATATCTTCATCACTAGATATGTTGACAAATAATTGTCTAGGAGGGATTATGGTGAGTTTGATTTTCTTGGAAGGATTAGATGAGGAAGCATTGGTGGAATTCATGGTAGAATGAGGTGATGAAGATGATGATAGAAGAGAGTTCATGATTTAAGGTGGAAGAAATGGATTGAAGAAGTAAGGCATGGGGTTTGAAGATTTAGATTCCAAAAGGTGTTTGTCAAAATGCAGAAATTATAGTTGTGCCTAGATGGGATAGTGGTCAACTGCACAGAAATTCAGAAGGTCACAGTAGAAGAATCTGTGACCTCTGATGGCGGTCCCTTAATTACCCGGCGGTCCCATATATATTAGGGGGCCGCCCAGTATTTTAGGGGGCCGTTTTCTGGAGATAGAAAACTTTTTCCATAATTTTTTTTTCTAAATTTCCCTTTTTGAGTCAATTCTATTTCATCATGAATCATCTAATACTCATTATCTAACCTCACAATATCAATTATCTTGAGTTCTATGAGGGAAGCATATGTAGGCAAATTTGATCAAAAGATAAGCATGCATTATTATTTATATATATATATATATATATTGTATATATAACTATATATATATATATTATTATCTATTAATATATATATTATATATTATATATATAGCAAAAGTCTATCTATGTGCATGTAAGCATTGGTTTAGGATGATAAAATCGAAAGATCATCCATGGCAAGCTAAGTTGCCCATACTAAGTACTATGTTACTAATAAGTAGCATAAGTTTAAACACCTAATCATAATAGATTAGTATATAGTATATATAATAATGTCATAAAGCAATTTCCATTATTGCTCACTTCTTTATGTTTCTCCACAACCTTCTAAGACTTTTTCCGATTAACCTTACTCCACCACGTTGCTCATATCGTAATTGTACTTGACGGTTGATGATTTCGATTTGGCGGGTGTAAAATGGTTCAAGGTGAGGGTCGATATTAGGTGGGCTTTGAAAAACTTGAGAAACTTGATTGGTTAAAGAATTGACATAACGAATGGGGGAAGGAGTGCTTGCACGCGAGGTCCCTTCATCATTCCCATCGTCATCATCATCGTTGAGATAAGATGAGGATGGTTGATCGAAGGCGGAAGAAGAAGAAGTGGAATGACGACCTCTTCTCATGCCACGATCCCTTCTTGGTTTTTGCTCTAGTTGAGCAGCAAGAGGAGTCATGACACGATCGTACAAGACACATGACTCGTTATTCAACTCGGGATATTCATTCATGATGAATGTAAACAAACGGGTTAATAGCATACCATAGGGTAGAATTAACCTAACTTGCTTAGTGACCCACTCCATTCGTTTTGCCATGTAGTAATAGGCATACAAGATTGAATCTTCGGAGTGTCGGCACAAGTAAAGCATAAAACAAAGACACGCGGGAACATGATCTGATTACCCCCAGACAAAAGACGTTTTCCCGGATGATTTCCTCTAAAGGTTTCAAAGTTGGTATGATTTCACGAGTGAGAATTTGATAATCATGAACATCAATCTCTCCTCATGACGGATGCGACGGACTTGACCTTCTTGGTCAATTCTTTTTTTTTCTAAATTTTCCTTTTTGAGTCAATTCTATTTCATCATGAATCATCTAATACTCATTATCTAACCTCACAATATCAATTATATTGAGTTCTATGAGGGAAGCATATGTAGGCAAATTTGATCAAAAGATAAGCATGCATAATATCATATATATTTATATATAGCAAAAGTCTAGCAAGGTGTATACAAGCATTGGTTTAGGATGATAAAATTGAAAGACCATCCATGGCAAGCTAAGTTGCCCATACTAAGTACTAAGTTACTAATAAGAAGCAAAAGTTTAAACACCTAATCATAATAGATTAGTAAATAATATAGATAATAATGTCATAAAGCAATTTCCCTTGTGAATGTAACGTTCTTCAAGGTTTCTTAGTTTTTCTTTTATTGGAGAACATAATTCATGTGAAATTTTAGGGATATAGTGTCTTGTATTTTTGTAATCTTCAAAAGATTTACGAGGCATGATTTCCTAGAGTAAAATGAAATCATATTTTATTACTTTTCACATGTAATATGTCATGAGCAATGTTTCTAGTGTGTGCCTAAATGTAACAAATGTGGAGTAACGATTAACTAGACCTAAATATAAAATCCTAAGAGTTAACCCAAACGCTCCTTAATTTGATTTTGCTCATCCAAACAAGTCAAAAAATACATATGAATTATGTATCTCGAAATTTGTTCATGAGATCATTATTCATGTGTTTGAAAATGTTTTTGGGTTGGATTAACAATGCATAACAACAATTTTATTATGTTCCTAACGTGAGTGATTTGAAAATAAAATTGGGTTTTTGGTTCGAAATCAATTTTTCAACAAATTCACTAATGTACAAATCCTATGTCTACGGGAAGCATATTAGTTGTACATTGTATCCTAGTAGTTCTAATTGAACAAAATTGGAAGAAAAATGGAAAATCCCCAATTTTGATTTTTGGTGTTCATGATGAACTCTAGACTCAAATTGAAAGAAAATAGATGAAATGACTTACAATTGATGATCTTTGTGATATTAGGATTGATTATTAGTGTTGATTTGATCTTCAAATGATGTTTAGATGGTTGATTTTGAGTTTTGTGGGTTTTGAGTAGTTTTGTTCGTCAATGGCAGCAGTTAAGGGAGTGTTTTGTTTATGTGTTTTGAAAATTTTGTTTAAGTGTTCTCAAATTATGGTCTGCTAATGGCGGTCTCCTGGCGGTCCCAAATATATTGGGGGGCGCCTATATGGGGGCCGCCCTTAGTAGAGGGTTTTTTACTTGAGTTTTTGATGAAAATTTAACAAAGAGGAGTGACATTTTAATTTGCATTTCGCGAATTAAAAATGCTTAAAGTACTTCGGATGAAGTATTCAAGTTGTCATGACACGGAGTGGAACACGGACTAGAATCAAAACTAGAAGAAGGAGAAGCGAACACATAAGGTTTATGGAATGTGTTCCATCATTCCTAAACCAAGACGTAGATAGTTAAACGATTCACGTTTAAGGGGTTTAGTAAGAATGTCGGCGATGTTGTCGACGGACGACACTTTTTCGATTGAGATATGTCCTTTCTGGACATTATCACGAAGAAAGTGGTGACGTATTTCGATGTGTTTGGTACGAGAATGTTGCACCAGGTTTTTGCTAAGGTCAATCGCGCCTTTGTTGTCGCACATGATAGGAACGTCGTCGAGTCGTACGTCGTAGTCGATGAGAGCTTGTTTCATCCATAGTGCTTGTTGACATGCCTTTCTGGCGCTTACGTATTCGGCTTCGGTAGTGGATATAGCAAGAGCGGTTTGTTTCTTCGAGAACCAAGATGTCAAACAACATCCCACGAACGTACAAATACCGCTAGTGCTCTTTCGGTCCACATAATCTCTCGCATGATCAGAGTCGGCATATACTACAGTTTCTATGTCGGTCCCCTTAGGATACCATAATCCTAAGTGCGTAGTGCCTTTAATGTATCAGAAGATACGCTTAACCGCTTTAGGTAATTATGGAGCCTCTTAAAAGCGGCACAAGGCAGACACTATACATATATCGGCCTACTCGTCGAACACTACTAGTAAACTACCTATCATGCCTCGATACTTGGTACTATCTACCGACTCACACTCTTCATCTTTCGTGAGTTTAGTATCAGAGGACATGGGGGTTTTCATTGGTTTAGAATCTTCTAGACCAAATTTCTTAAGCATTTCTTTAATATACTTAGATTGATTAAAGAATATACGTCTTCCATTTTTTAATTTTTAAATCCAAGGAAGAAGTTAATTCTCCCTCATGCGCATTTCAAAACTCGTCATGCATGATTTTGGAAAATTCATCACACATGTCTTGACAAGTCGAACCGAATATAATGTCATCGACATATATTTGAATGATGATGAGATTTGAACGTTTCTTCTTAGTAAAAGAGTTTATCTATCATTCCTATTTTATAGTCATGTGTAATAAGAAAAGCTTTTAATCTAATTCATACCAAGCTTTGTGCTTGTATTAAGACCATATAAAGCTTTCTTTAATTATAAACATGATCCGGTTTTCCAAAATCAAAGAAGCCCGGAAGGTTGTCCACGTATACCTCCTCATTGATAAAACAGTTAGGAATGCAACTTTTTACATCCTTTGGAATCATTTAAAATATAAGGCGCAAGCAAAAGCTAATAATATCTAATTTGGACTCAGTCTAGCAACCGGGCATAAGTTACATCATAATTGATGCCCTCGTTGTTGGTTTGTCGCCGGTGAGCACTAACCTAGCTTTATTTCGAGAAACAATACCATTCTCGTCTAACTTATTTCTAAATACCCACTTAGTTCCTATGATTGTCATATTCCTAGGTTGAGGAACTAACTCCCAAATGTCATTAGCAATGAATTGATTTAATTCTTCTTGCATAGCGACAAATACCCCAACTTTCATCTCCTAAGGCTTCATTCACATTCTTAGGTTTTATAGTTGATATAAAACAAAAGAAGTTACTTTGGTTTTGGGCTTGAGACCTAAGGGTTCGTTGGTTAAGGTTTCCTATGACATTTTTCTAAAGGTGGTTTCCCTAAATTCCTTAATATTGACTATATCGTACAATCCTAAGGTTTCTCCTCAACAGCATTTTTCTAGTTTTTCTTTTCGAGTTCCCTAAGGACTTCTTCTTCGACTAATCATCATCCACCAAGGTGACGTCTTAGAGGGTGGAGGAGTTTCGTCGAATTGTCACGTTGAGTGATTCGTCAATTTTCCTAGTGTGTTTTATTAAGCTGATATAGGCATACTATTTTGGAGTAACCAAAAAGACACCTTCGTATACTTTGTCAAACTTGGTAAGAGTAGTCTTTGGTGTTTTAAAATGAAACACTTGCTTTCAAACACTCTAAAAAGTCAAGAGTAGGTTTCCTACCTCTCAGATTTTAAAAAAACATCATAAGTGTTTTTCTTAGATGCTCGAATAAGATTCGTTGAGAATTATGTTTGAAGTATCTACGCGTTACAACCAAACTTTTATGGTACTGATTGCCGTTTAACATGGTTCGACTCATTTCTTGAAGTGTCTTATTTGTTCCTATCTAACCACGCCATTTGATTGAGGAGTGTGTGGAGCCGAGAAGTTTATGAGTAATACATGGCATACAAAACTCTCAATTGCACTTCATGTATCAAATTCTCTACGGTCGGTTCTTATTACACTATTGTACATCCTAATTGGTTTTTTTGGATTTTCTTTACGAAAGATTTTGAATTGAATCGAAGCTTCGGTTTTATTCTTAAGGAATCTAGTCCAAGTGTACCTAGAGTAGTCATCTACTATGACTAAGGTGTAGCGATTTCCTCCGTAACTCCGTACAGTGGACAGACCAAAAAGATCCATGTGGAGATGTTCTAAGCATCTAGTCGTTGAGATTATGTTCTTAGCTTTGTGACTAACGTGAGCTTGTTTTCCAATTTTGCAAGCATCACAAAAGTGTTGATCAAACCTAAGCTTAGGTAAGTTTCTGACTAATTCCTTAGAAGCTAACGATTGAATGAGACGCATATTAGCGTACCAAATCACTATGCCACATAGTGGTGTTTTCATCATTCGGTGTCAAGACATATTTTTGTAATGGCTTATTCCCTAATTTCATCACATACAAGCTTCTTTCCTAGTACCTCACCTATGACTTTACCATCCTAGTGATCAAACTATCATGTTAGAGAAAGTTACCTCTACACATTATTATTCACGTAATTGTCCTATAATAGCAAGTTAAATCTAAATTATCAACATGTTCTACATTATCTAGTTTAAGAGAGTCATTAGAAATCGGTACCTTTGGCCAATGATGTTACCGCGAAAGAATTACTACTAAAAATTACGTACCTCCATTGTATAGCCTTGCAAGTGGAGAAGAGGCTTTCGGTTGGCCCTTCATGTTGTTTAGAGCAGTCCACTATCCTTGACAATTCATCGGCTCCAAGTAATTCCAAGGCATATCTATTTATATCAAACAATACTCAAACATTTTGGTCCTCATTCTCATGGGTCCCAAAGTTGTTAGTGCAAACATCCCTTGCATTTGATGCAATTGATTGGATGTGAGAATAGGAAGAAACATTTCCCATGCATGTAACTGACGTGGAAAGTTTGTGTCCCACTTACGTGAAAAGCCATGAGGATTGGGTTTGTCGAGCAACGTGTCTTTTTTATTGCGTGTTTTTAGGACGAGAAGAAATATTATTGACTCTTTAGGAGTGGAGTTTGTGATTAAAATTGGTTTTTGAAAAAATCCACCTCCGGCTGTCAATGGTTTATAAAATATGTTTTACTCATTGTCCCGAGCCATAGGAATTTTCACATTTGTTAAATTAGGGTGTTTTGGTCTAGACCCAAAATAAGATTGTTAAAAAGACACACTTTTCTCAGAACCAGACGTTGCTGGTGCGGTCCCCATAGTTTTATTTTGGGCCGCCTGAACATTAAAGGGGTCGCCCATTAAGTATGGGACCGTCCCCTCAAAGACCTCTTTTTATGACTTTACAATTTTATTTTATTAGTTTCCACTAGATGATGCTTCAAATGAATTAAACCTAACCCTAATTTATCACCGGAGATTTTTGATATTTAACATTCATTCAGCACTGTGTAACTCTTTTAAATTGTTTAATCTATAGATTTCTTCTTTGAGCCTTTACATTTTACCAATTTTAAAGTGTATGACATTTTTGCCACAATCAAGATCAACTCCCCTTGTTTTTCTCCCAGTATGGATATTAATCTTTTTATTCTCCTAACTCATTTTCTTGACTATTTCTAATAGATTTTAACCTTTTGTTCTTAGTGATTATCTTTAAACTCATTTTGCACAATTTATCATATTCATTGTCTAAAGCTAAATCATCAATTGATGAGTTTTCATCACTAAAGTAGGAAGATTCGGAACATATCTCATTTGGTACTTGAGATACTAGACATGCTTCGTCTTTGATCTTTTCATCATCTTCTTCACCGTTATCGCTCCAAGAACCTCCAACGAATGCTCTTTGGTTCTTGTCTCTCGGTGGCTTTGGACATTCTCCAATAAGATGATTTGGATCTCCGCATCTAAAACACTTCCTTTCACTCTTGCTATTTTTGTCGTCTCGGATTCTTCAGAACGTCTTTTTGTCGTTTCGAGGTTGTCTTACGAATCTTCCTCTTCTTTTAAAGAGCTTCTTGAAGTCTCTTACCGCCATGGCATACTATTCGTCTTCACATTCGGAAGTCAAACACTCTTCATCACTAGATTCTTTCTTAGCCTTTAAAGCAAGAGATTTCCTTTTAACTTTTGCTTTTACTATTTCAGAATCTTTCTTGATGATCATTTCATGAACTTTGAGGTTCCTAATAAGTTCATCAAGAGATAGTGATGTTA
>BQNB010175355.1:0-13168 GCA_026074375.1 Tanacetum coccineum
GATAAACAATATGTTCAGTCTAAAAAGCCATATTTCTGCACAATTTATGTTGTAAAAACAACATTTAAAAGCTTTAAGAAAATAGCACACAAGAGGTGTAGAAAACATGCGAAAGCTGTAAAAAACGGTACACAAATGCTGCATGGTTCTGCTGTTCAGGCATCCATGTTTCTGCCATATTCGTGCTGCCCAAACGGCCCGGTTTCGGCTGTAAAAATAGCAGCTAAAAGCTGTAGGACACTTATCATGGTTAAGAGGCACCCATTATAAGTGTCCTACAACTTTTACTTATAAGGAATACATTCTGTTGCTATTTCTTTAAATCACATGCTTTTTATCCAAACACCCCTTTAAGAGGCACCCATTATAAGTGTCACTACTGAGTTGAAGCATATGTAGCAGACTTTGGACTGTCTAGATTGATTCACCCATATAAAACACATGTCACTACTGGTCGCTTTCAACGTTAGCAATAATACGTTTAGTGGTGGCATTCCTAGTGATTTATGTGTGAATTCACCTGATTTAGTCATTCTGGACTTCTCGCTGAATGACTTCATGGGAAGTATACCAGACGGGTTTGGTGGGTGTTCTAAGCTTAAGGTTTTGAGTTTGGGGTTTAATAATCTCACGGGAAGGATACCAAATGATATTGATGGCGCTAGATCGCTGCAACAGTTGTCAATGCCTGCTAATTATCTAATGGGACAGATTGGCGAAAACATTTCTAATCTTACAAACCTTAGGAGTCTTGACCTGTTTGGTAATATGTTCTCGGGTTCAATCCCTCGCAGTATTGGGAAGCTCTCGTTGTTGGAAAAGTTGGAACTTCACATTAATCGTCTCAATGAAACCTTACCTCCCTCGTTGATGAATTGCACAAACCTCAAACTGCTAAATTTGAGGGTCAACTCTTTAGGTGGGACGCTTTCGGATTTTGATTTCTCAAATTTCACTCAGCTCACCATACTTGACCTTGGTGAAAATCGATTTGAAGGGTTTCTGCCTAAATCCATTTTCTCTTGCAAGTCACTAACTGCACTCCGACTGGCCACCAATAGGCTGAAAGGAGAAATATTGCGAGATGTACTTGATTTACCGTCTCTCTCGTTCCTTGCCATTTCAAACAATTCCTTCACAAATATCGCTAATGCATTTACTATCCTGAGCCGTCATCCGAAACTCAAAACTCTCCTGGTATCCAAAAACTTCTTCAACGAAAGCATTCCCGATGGACAGGTTTCTGGATTTGATCATGTGAAGATATTCGGGCTTGGTGGTTGCAAGCTGTTTGGTCAAATTCCATCTTGGCTGAGTTCACTCACGAATCTTGAGGTAATCGACCTTTCTCAGAATTATCTAAATGGCACAATTCCAGGGTGGCTACAGATGCTTCCGAACCTTTTTTATCTGGACTTGTCTAATAATTCTCTTACGGGAGGTTTCCCTGTAGAGCTTACTAGACTTCCAGCACTTTCATCACAGCAAGTGTTGGATCACGTAAACAGTAGTTACTTAGAACTGCATGTGTTTGTTGCGCCACAAAATGCTTCATATTTGCAGTACAATCAGCTGGCCACTTTGCCACCAGCATTGTATCTGGCAAGCAATAAACTGAGTGGCGACATCCCTGTTGAGATTGGTAATATGCAGTCGGTTCTCATTCTTGATCTCAGCCAAAACGATTTCTCAGGCACAATTCCCGGTACATTATCAAATCTCAAAAATTTGGAAACGCTCGACTTATCTCATAACCATCTGACTGGACAGATCCCTGCTTCTCTTAAAAGCTTGACCTTCATGTCTTCTTTCAATGTCGCATACAATAATCTACAAGGTCCCATACCAACCGGGGGACAGTTTGACACCTTTCTAAACCAGACTTATGAGGGTAATTCAGGGCTGTGCGGTCCACCAACGCAAAACCCTTGTGGGAATCGGCCACCACCCACAACAACAGACGCTTCTTCTTCACGACATAAAAAAGGCCCAAACAAGAAATTGATTATCGGACTTATCCTTGGGATCTGTTTTGGAGTTGGTATCACTCTCACATGTCTGGCATTATGGATACTGTCCAAAAGAAGGATTCTCCCGAGAGGTGATCCAGAGGTTTTTCATATGGATGTTGCTTCCTACAATTCTTCATCAGCTGTCGATGTTCCCATGGATACCAGTGGAGTCATATTGTTCCCAAACAGTGCAAAAGACATAAAGAATCTCACCATAACTGATATCTTGAAAGCAACAGAGGATTTCAGTCAAGCAAACATCATCGGTTGTGGTGGTTTTGGCTTAGTTTTTAAAGCAACGCTACCAAACGGAACAAAACTGGCTGTTAAGAAGCTTTCTGGAGATATGGGTGTCATTGAAAGGGAATTTAAAGCAGAAGTGGAGGCATTATCCACAGCACGACACAAGAATCTAGTTTCTCTACAAGGTTATTGTGTACATGATGGATCTCAGCTGCTGATATATTCGTATATGGAAAATGGAAGCTTAGACTACTGGCTGCATGAAAAAGCTGACGGGGCATCAAAACTCGATTGGCCAACAAGATTGAAGATCCTTCAGGGAGCAAGTTGTGGACTTTCTTACATGCACCAGGTGTGTGAACCGCATATCGTGCACCGTGACATTAAGTCCAGTAACATCCTTCTCGATGATCAGTTTGAAGCATATGTAGCAGACTTTGGACTGTCTAGATTGATTCACCCATATAAAACACATGTCACTACTGAGTTGGTGGGTACCCTGGGCTATATTCCACCAGAATACAGTCAGTCATGGATAGCCACGTTGAGAGGAGACGTATACAGTTTTGGGGTTGTAATGCTTGAGCTACTTACAGGAAAGAGGCCAATAGAGGTGTTCAGACCAAAGGCATCTAGAGAATTGGTTGCGTGGGTGCAGCAAATGAGAAGAGACGGGAAACAAGATGAAGTATTTGACGAGCTTCTAAGAGGAAAGGGATTTGAAGAAGAGTTGCTGCAGGTTCTTGATGTTGCATGCCTGTGTGTGAATGTGAACCCCGTTAAGAGACCAACTATTAATGAAGTGGTTGAGTGGCTCCATAATGTTGGGTCCAACCAACGGATACCAAAATAAACGGCGAATGTAACATTACATAGCCTTGAAGAAATCAGAGTTTTGGATCATTGCAAATTGTGTTGTGAATGTACATGTAATTAGTTGTCTGTGCAGACAATCTCACTTAGGTTTTTCTTTTTTTTTTTCTTGTTCACTTTTGGTTTTCATTTGTGGTTCCTTGCGTGAAAGGAATTTTTTGCCTGATGTCTGTGCATTAATGTATAAAGTTAAAGATCTCAACGTTATACAATTACTAAACTTTTTTCAGCTATGGCTGGTAAATAAAAGCATCTCTCTGCGTCCATCCTATTCCTACTCCTTTATGCGAACTGCCTGTTATCGTTAATCTACATGGCTATACAGAATCATGTTGCGGCTGGTTAACCCCACCTGGAACTCTAGTACCTGCAGCAAGTAATTTTATTAAAATTATCGAAAATTTGCGATTTTTTTCTCAATTTCGCAAAAGTGACGAATTTTGCGATTTTATGGGTATTTTGGCATTTTGGCTAAAAAGTTGGGTATTTTGTGAAATGAGGTTGTAAAATTGGGTTTTTTTGTGATTTTCCCTTGTTTTAACCCCCTTCCATATAGATCACAACTTAATTTAATCTTTAGCAATGATACAACCATGATACAAAAGAAAATCCGATAACTATGAGTTGAAATGTATTACTCCGTAATTTAGATGACTATCTAATAAGTGTTAGTATAACAAAATGACACAAGTTTTGTAATTATATCCTAACATACATCAGCAGTACTACTGTATTATAACACTTTACAATTATCAAGAAAAATCGGCCCGCAACCCGTCGGGTTTACTTGACCTGAAACCCACCCGCCCCGTTTACCAGACCCAAAAACCACCTGCCCGACCCGAAAACATGTCCGCTTCCCACCGATATTTACGAAATAACCCCTCCCGCTATGTGTCAAATTATGAAAACTACACTCACTTTAACTATTAAGTTGTTGTTTTATCAAAGTCATACTTTGTAATTTATTGGCAGCTTATTCGTTGTATCATCTGATAACTCGAATCACTCGACTCGACATAACTCGACCTGACAATCACTCGAACCCGATAACCCAATTCTGTATCAGGTTGGGTTGTGAGTGAGTTTATAAAAATCAAAACACGAACCCAACCCGATATACCCGACAACACCCCTAGTGGTCATACTATATTGCTCCCTTCACTTAAACTTAAAAAGAAATGGAAACCAAAATAAACCCCTTAGAGGAGAGGGAGTGGTGGTGTTATGGCTTCGTGACAAGCCATGGCGCGAGATTGAGCCATGGCGCACCACTCCGTGGTTCGCGCCAAGCACTTTTGGAGCCGTTAGGGGGAGCGGATATTTAAAAAAAATACCCCAAAAACCCTATTTTTACCCCTTTAAAAATTCTATAAATACCCCCTTTATATTTTATAACTTCACACACAATTTCTATACCAATTCTCTCATCTTTCACTCAAAAAAATGAATCCCAACCCGAATTGGATTTCCGGTATACTTACCGACCCAACCAACTAAATTCCGGGGTCGTCTTCGAATCCGGGCGGTTCCACTCAACCTTCATTCACCCAAATGCCTTACTATCCAAATTTCCAACCTCAATATTCTAATCAAGAAGAACAAATGTTGTTTCACCAATTTAAAATGCAAATGCAAATGAACAAACAACAACAATCAAACCAATTCACTACTTCCCAACCACATTCCGAGCAACAATCTCACCACCTAGTTGACGAAACCGAAGAAGAAGAAGAGGAACCGCTTTCAACCCCGACATCGAAGCCTAACCGCGGTCGTAAAAAGTCGGTAGCAAAAAGAAACAAAGAAAAGGATGTGGAAGTTGAGAAAGAAACCAAAGAAGGACGAATTCGACATGCGTGGACCCAAGCCGATGAGTTGCTTTTTGGCGGAAAGTTTGAAAGATAGGCATAAGTGGAAAAACCCCGAATCGACTTTGCAACAAAGAAGTCGTCTTCGGGGTACCGACAAGGAACCGGACCATTTTGGAGATGATGAGTTGCCTTGGCCACCCGGGTTGTAACGAATTGCTAAAAGTCAACGTTCCGGTTCTAACTCGACCGCTAGCTCCGGTTTTAACCCGGTCGCTTATCAAGAGTTCATGGCGGAACAATACGACTTAGACCGCAATGCCAAAATGCAAGTGTTCTCGCAAGAGAGCGAAGAGCGAAGACGATTGATTCAAGCTCAAAAGATTGCGGAGGACATGAAAGTTCTCCAAATCGACACAAGCGGGATGGATCCGACCTACGCCGCTATCATCAACGCCCAAAAGGAACGAATCCGAGCCGAATATCTACCACCAAACTAGTCGACCGATGCCGTTTAAATTTATGTTTTTTAATTTATGTCTTTTAATTTATGTATTTTTTAATGTAATGTTTTAATTTTAATGAATTTTATTTTAGTTTAATAAGTTTATTTAAATAATAGTTAATTAAAAAAAATTTAAAAAAAATAGTTCGGCACCAGAATTCTGGTGCCAAACCAATGCCACTGATTTCTGGTGCCAAACTCCATTATGTTAACGTGACACCACTTTTTGAGTTTGGCACGAGGAGTTTGGCACGACGGCTCCCCGTGCTCTAACCACCATCACCTCTTACACGCGCCTCCCTCCAATCGACCTCTATTCCCCCAATTTAAACTATCCGACCTTCCAATTCCCCCTTAAACAAAACCCTCAAAGTAGTAACATCTCAAAATTAGAAGATAATGTTGATGAAATTGATGACGTGGCACCATTTGATTACAGTCAATCTCAGCTATTTGAGTCCAGTTCTGTACAAAAACTAAAAACCCCTAATTTTTATGAAACTGATGACGTGGCACATTGTTGATGGTTCGTCTCAACAACCAGACTACGAATATAGAAAAGATGAAAGTAAGCAATTTTTATCTTTTAACTAACATTAATGGCGGTATGTTTTGTTTGTTATTTAGCTATGCTCACTTATGTCTCATGTAGGCATAAAAAAAGTGGGGTGCAACACGAGGACTTCCCAGCGGGTCACCCAAGCCCGTGCTAGAGGTTTCATGTCACCCAAGCCACATGCCTCTAGCACGTGCTGAAACCTTTTGTTATTTAGCACGTGCTCCCATTAACGATTTTGAGATCTCTCATGATAGCTCTTCTGATACATGGCATATCGAAGGAGCGGGCTTGCAACGATTTGTTCAAATGACCAACTGGAAGTAAGTTTGAATGACTAGCATGTAGTCAGGATAATAACTGAGTTTGAAATCATATCACGTAATCGAACCATATCATCATGTACACAAGAGTAAGTTTGATAAGTGCCATAATCTTGACACGGGGCTTTGATCTCAACTCAATACTTGCCATAATTAACACCTGCTGTAAAGTTTCAACTGAACACGTTAAAACATTCAATTTAGCTTCATACTATGAATAACATTCTTTGATATTTGAATAGAACTTGAGCTTCTTGTGGCAACCAAATTCTTTTTAAAGTAACTATTGATGGTTAATATTGTCTCTCTTACGTACCTAATTTGATATTGACGTATACTTTTTCTGCAATAGATATATGGACTCTGACAGAAGGTTTCAGCACGTGCTAGAGGCATGTGGCGTGAACAAGTCTTTAATTAAACATGGTGTGAAGGAAGGTGATACAGTCATCATAGGCGAGGTAACATAAACATGGATTTATTTTGGTCATATGTCTGCTAATATCAGGTTATTGGGTAAAAGTATAAACTTAAAAGCAAAAAAATAAACTAGTTGATCGCTTTTATGTCACCTAACTATGCTCAAGTAGTCAAGTGCTTATAACCTCAAAATTATTTAAAAAAGTTGCAGTATGAAACTCAAAAAACAATGGTGGGTCGACCCAACCTATTTTGACATGCTTCCAAGGCCCCAATAGTGTCCCTGTATTGAACCAAACCTGTCGCGTAACTTTGCCCATTTCGCAACCTATATATATTATATATATGTTCGCATGTATTACAACCTTGGACTAATTGCAAGTCTTTTCGTTAAGGCTAGATGGAGATGGTATGGCATGATTCTGCAACCAATTCCGGACCCAACAGGAAGCTCTCAACAGAATCTGTGAAGTGGGCTAATTAGAAATGATCTATTAACAATAGGTGCTGGTTATTTATGAAGGTATACATTGTCAAACCACATATTTCGTGAGTTTATTTATAAGTTCTTGCACAAGTCCTGGAAATCATACCCATGATGCTCAAACTTTTGGCTCATCATTGGCAATACACAAAGAACATTAACGAGGACTAGGACTTCCATATTATCTTAGAGGTGGAAATATTGCCCCATATCCTTATGAGTGTTGATTTGGTATTTTGGTTATGGTTTGTCCCTAATGGGTCGAATGAAAGTTTAGCTAAAATGGAAATGGGTCAAAATGGTCGACGGGTTGAAAGATAATCAAAGTGTTCATAATATATAACCCATAATCCAAGTCGTTTGCTTTAAGAAATTAATATTGTAAATTTTGTAACAAAAATGTTCACGGTTTGATCCGACCCGGACCCCTTGGGCCACCATATATACCCGCTCGTATTGCCACTTCTAGGTTATTTTGAAGGACTAAACCACTTGATCAAACGTAACTGGGCATTCTTGGATTTTAGGTTATAATTATGCTCATTGTTGCGGCTTTCGCTAGCTTAAAAAATGTTCTATATCGAGCATGAGCATATTCTGTTATCACTTTGTTGAACCTAATATTCCCCGCATTATTGCACAGGCCTGACAGATGGTTGGTTATAGAAAAAGCCAAAAAGGATCATCTACAGATGATCAGAACAGCGGTTCATATGTAAGTTAATGGAGCAAGTTGTTCCTTGTATTTGAGCGTGTTAGGTGACGTATCTTAATCAATCATAGGAAGACACTATTTATATTTATGTATGTATAATGTTAAGTTACATACAAGTTTTGATCGTTTCTGGGAATAAGCATCCAAACCTGAAACTAAGAGCAAATCAGACAGGTCACCGTCAGCCTTTTGTAAGTCTGATAATTATTCTGTAGAAAATTCAATAAATGGGTAAGCTACTACAGTATATACCAACTTCATCGCAAGTGTACTTTGTTATTATCAATACATCTTCAGTAAATGCAGATGTGAAAATTTAGCTGATCTTACGCGTAAAAACGAATGAATAATATTTCTGGAAACTTCACAAGTATCATTTAGTTCCGGATGGCGAGTGGTTGGGTCAGCTTTTTGGTCATTGACATGCTATTACTCTAAGGGCAGACAACCAGTTTTTTATATGTAAAAAGCTTTTGAGCTTGATTATCTGTATAATAAGAATCCTCCTACTCCGGTCATTATTTCTTATCTAGTGGCAGTGGTTTGTGCTTTTGCTTAATCATAGCCTTAATCTGAGCAAAATCCAACCCAAAACCAAACCATAAACCAGAGCTGAACCGAACGAACCGAATTGGCCGTTTTCGTTTGTTTGTCGTTTTGTATAATTAATGGTTTTCATTTCGTTTTGCTTGTTCTGTTTCGTTCGGTTCGTGCCAAACCAAAAAATACACAAAATATCTAAACCGGTTTCGCTAGTTATCTTCGTTTTCAGTTCGTTTCACTAGGTTTCGGTTCTCGGTTCACGTTTTCCTCAAAGTCAGTTTTTGAGATCTCTCATGATAGCTCTTCTGATACATAGCATATCGAAGGAACGGGCTTGTAACGATTTGTTCAAATGACCAACTGGAAGTAAGTTCGGATGACTAACATGTCAGGATAATAATTGAGTTTTAGATCATATAACATAATCGAAGGATATCATCTTTGATCTCAACGTAATACTTGCCATAATTAACACCTGCTGTGATCATATTTGCTATAAATATTCTTTTAATATATAATGGTAATAATGTAAAGTTTCAACTGAAAACGTTACAACATTCAATTTAGCTCCATACTAGGGTAACATATTCGTGTGAAAGTATGTTGTTGATGATCAATACTGTCTCTTATGTGTTATACGTACCTGAAATGATATTGACGTCTACTTGTTCTACAACAGATATATGGATTCTGACAGAAGGTTTCAGCATGTGCTCGAGGCATGTGGCGTTAACAAGTCTTTAATTAAACGTGGCGTGAAGGAAGGTGATACAGTCATCATCGGCGAGGTACGTTGCCTGGCTCTCAAACTAATATACCAAGTTATCTGACTGCTAACATCAAGTTATTGGGTAAAAGTATAAAATGTAAAGCAAAAAAAGAAACTAGTTGGTCGGTTTTAAGTCTCCCAAACTACGCTCAAGTAGTGAAGTACTCACAACCTCAAAATTAGTGAAAAAAGGAGCAGTATGAAACTCAGAGAAGAAGGGTGGGTCAACCCAACCTATTTTGACATGCCTCCAAGGCTCCAATAGTATACCTGTTTTGACCCAAACCTGTCGCGTAATATTCCCCATTTCGCAACTGTATTACAATCTTGGACTAATTGCAAGTCTTTTCGTTAATGCTAGATGGAGATGGTATGGCACGATTCTTCAACCAATTCTGGACCCAACAGGAAGCTCTTAACAGAATTTGTGAATTCGAAGTGGGCTAATTGGAAATGATCTATTAACAATAGGTGCTGGTTATTTATGAAGGTATACTTCGTCAAACCACATATTCCTTGAGTTTATTTATAAATTCTTTGCACATGCCCTGGAAATCATACCCATGATGCTGAAACTTTTGGCTCATCATTGGCAAATAGCAGATGGTTCACAAAGAACATATATTAACAAGGACTTTCATACTATCTTAGGGGTGGAAATTTGGCCCCATTTACTTATGAGTGTGTTGATTTGGTATTTTGGTTATGGTTCCCATGAAAGTCCAAGCTAAAATGGAAATGGGTCAAAATGGTCGACGGGTTGAAAGATAATTAAAGTGTTCCTAATGATTACACATCGACGTCGTTTTACTTTAAGAAATTTATGACCTGTAAATTTCGGTAATGAAATGTATACGGCTTGACCCGACCCGACCTGTCCGCTCGGGCCACCACATATACCCGCTCGTTTTGCCACCTCTAGGTTATTGTGAAAGACTAAACCACTTAATCAGGCGTAACGGGACATTCTTGGCTTTTAGGTTATAATTATGCTCATTGTTGCGGCTTTCGCTAGCTTAAAACATGTTCCATATCGAACATGAGCTTATTCAATCATCACTTTGTTGAACCTAATATGTCCGCATTATTGCAGAGTGCCTGACAGATGGTTGGTTAGAGATGAAGGATTATCTACAGATGATCATAGCAGCAGTTCATATGTAAGTTAATGGAGCAAGGTTGTTCCTGTGTTTGTAGCATGTTAGTTGATGTATTTTTAGTCTTTGAATAAGATGACACTATTTATGTATGTATCATATCAAGTTACATACAAGTTTTGATCGTTTCTGGGAATAAACATTCAAACTTGATACTAACGCTCTGTTCTCGAGTTGTTTTTTTAAAGGAATGGAAAGGGATGGGAATGGAAATAAAAAATATTGGTGTTCTTAAGTATTTTTTTAGAGGGAAAGGCTGGGGACGGGAAGGGGGAGGAAGGGAAGGTATGGGCTTTTATGTGTATTATTGATCCGTCCAAAATTGGGATGACCAGGAGGGGAAGCTGGTATTTAACAACATGGGCTTTTGTTAAATTACATTTATATCCTCATTTACGTTGCATAAATTTGACCTAGTTCTCACAGTTCACAGCAACTATAACCACAAGAACACGCAGTTTTTTTTTCACATAAAATCACAAGCTATCAACTGTAAGTCTACCCTATTGTTTACTGTTATTATCGTCTTGAATTATTTGTTAGCCTTAGCCAAACATGTCTGTTAATTGTGTGTTATATGTATAAATATGATCATGACATTGATTGTTTGTTGGTATATACTGTTTACATGTGTATATTTCTGGATAATTATGATCATGATATACGGTAGCTAATATATGAGTTTTTGTTGTTGGCGTCATATCAAAACATTAAACAGACATATATGCTTTTCCTCCTTTACAGGTTCTTTTCCAGACCCTTATTACGTAACTGTTATTATATGGTTGTTAACTAGAGATGGCAAATAAGTTGAGGTACATGTGTAAACCGGCAATAGTTTTGTGCATGTCAAAACTTCATGTTTTTATAATATAGTTAGTGTGTGGGATGTGATTACAAAAATTGTATTATCTAAACAACAATCTGTCTGAAATCTAATTCAGATTGTGTTGGGTGATGATGTTCCTACAGTTTGAAACCTATTTATGTTATTTCTTGCTTCATACTTTAGCTGTTATTTAAGGGGGTATTTGGATCTTGTTTAACTGTTTAAGTACTCTCGTTTGAGAGCTTTTTCAAATTTGTTCTTAGTTTTTTGGTCTTCCCTTATGACTTGAGTTGCTGTTTAGCATTGTTAGATTTGTGACAATTCAAATGTTTCTGATGTGCATGTTATATGTTGGTATGTGACAATTCCTAGTTTGGCTTTTTACATGAAAGTACTAGGATATAAAAGGTATGCATTTTTGGTTCATTACTTTCTGAGTGTTTGTGTGATTTAAAAGCAATATAGTTACTGTTTAGTAAACAAAAACATCAGCAGATATGGTATTCTTACTAAAATGTGTTCTGGAATGGATACCAAATCGTTTAATTATATGCATCCTTCCCCAGCTCACCGTGACCGACACTTTTGTTTTTGAACCAGATTTGTGAAAATGATGGACATGGTTACCCGAACATTGGACTATCTTGTTATGCTGTTATCAGAGGCAATATATCTGCCCTTTACCTCATAATATTAATTGGCTTAGAGATGTAGAAGTTTAGCTCAGAAATATTGATACTTTTCAATTTGATAACCACGGCATTAGACTATCTTTAGAACGCTGTGTAAGCTACTATTCCTCAAGACTGATGGTAGCTGTTATCTTTCAATTAAATGATTTTGCAATGCTAGTGTACGTGTCTGATGCATAATCGCTATAGAGGTCTCGTACTAGTTTCAAAAAGCCGCAAATCATCACATATATTAGAGTGAAGGAAAAAAAAAGTTCAGCGATCGTATTTTTGCAATTTGAGGTTGTCTACACTGTTGGGACAATCTTTATGCCTGCATTTTTCTTTCTACTACTTTTTTCACTCTCTGCTATTGCAAAGTGATTGAATTTGACTCTTATTGGTCCATTTTGCTAGTGGGTCTGAACAATAGTTGACAATTTTGCTAGTCACTATCTGCATTTTTCTTTCTACTACTTCTGTCACTCTACTTATGAACAATAGTTAACAATTTTGTATTCACTGAATATATCTCAGTTGACCAAGCAGTGACCGATATATATTGGTATCTCTGTATCTCGTAGTCCATGACATATTGGGTAATGGAGAAAAATGAGAGTAATATATTAAGTTTTAAGGGTATATTGGTAATTTTGTTAGCTTTCTTATCCTTTCTTTTCTACTTAAAAATAAAAACTCAAGAACATAAATTGCAATAACCACAATTCCTCGTATTGGTAATTCTGTTCTTTACAAGAACAGAGTGTAAGAGTAAATCAGACAGCACTACAAGAAAAAAGAGAACAGGTGACCAAGTTTTCCCGGGCGACATATGTCGCTTGGGAAAGCACACTAAACGACAAAAAACCGTCCGACGTGGCAACAATTCTCATAGACTTTTTAGTCAAAGTTTGGTTAGATTTTCCCGTGCGACATGTCGCCCGGGATAAGTTGGTTAAAATTTGACCGTAAAACTCAACGAAAATCTTGGCGGCATTTTTTCCCGCTCACTTTCCCGGGCGACATGTCGCCCGGGAAATTTTACAATTTTTTTTTTTAATTCGGTTGAATGTTTAAGCGTGTTAATTAGTGTTAATTAACGTTGGTTTCTTTTTCCCCGCCCAGGAAACTATTTATTAAAATTCAACATAAAAAATTGTAACGAAATTCCTTCCGGATTGGTTGGTGATAGAATATCTTTACGTGCTGGAGCTGGTACTGGTCTTGCCGTAGACATGGAACGAACTTTTCGTCAAG
>BQNB010175356.1:0-13168 GCA_026074375.1 Tanacetum coccineum
TGAAACAAGGAGAACATTGGTCAAGATCACTAGTCATGGCTAGGTTTCATGAGTCTAAGGTTTGTACAAGTACTTGGTAAAGTTTGTATGTGCTATTGGTTCCCTTGTTTGTTGGTTGTGTCCAAAAATTAGGGGAGAGACGGGATTAGATGAGTCTTTGATATCTTATGTTGAATTTCTAGTGATACTTAAAGTATAAGGATGTGGTTTTAAGTGTAGAAGTGAATACTTGTAGCATTTGTTTTCTTGTTGGTTTCTTATTTGCAAAATTCGGCTAATATGATAAATATGGGTGAAGTTTTATAAAACTATTAGGTATAAAAATGGGTATTTGTTGAAGCGTAGATAAGTTTTGGTGGTTCCGTGAATGCCTAAATGTATTTTATCGCTAAACGTAAACACTTTACATAACCAATAAAAATAAAATGTGCAAAGTTAATAATTATCCTCCAAATAATTATCTAACACTTGCTTGACGTAAACCTTTAACTGATTGATGCCCGTTTACTGTGAATGACAATATTTAGCTTACGTGATTTAACTATATGATGAGAATTAAAAGCAACGCGTACGAGGCTAAAAATATATAGTGAAATAAATGACATCATAAATTGACCTGAAAATACGGGGTGTTATATTTTATTCCAGCTACTGGTGTCATTCTTGGAATAGGCCCCTTGAAATCCACCTTCCGCTTGGTTTCAGTGTCCAACCCTTGATAGAAAATTTGTAACTGTTCATGTTCATTGATTTTATGTTCAGGACAATTATAGAGTGATTCGTTGAACCGTTCCCATGAAAGATGCAATGGTTCATTAAATTATTGCTCAAACTTTCTAATAGCATTAATTTGCCTGATAATTTGAGAAGAAGGGCGATATTTGGTTAGAAAAACATTTTTGAAAAGGTCCCAGGTAGTGATCGATCCAGTTGACAATTGTTTCATCCACTGTCTAGCCCTTCCCTTCAAGGTGAAAGGGAAAGCCATTAGCATAACATGGTCCCTGGATACTCTTTGAGAGTGGAAATGGTCGATGATGTCTGTAATATTGGAGATGTGTTCGTGGGGATCTTCGTTCATGCTTTCGAAGAATATGTTTTCTTTTAATTCATCGATACATTGTCCCCAGAATTCAAATTTTATATTTTTTTCAAACGAAGGTTTAACAATTCCAGGTCCACTGTCGTCCCTGACCTTTGTTAGGTATTTATCGATAGTTGTCTCTGGTTGTTCTGCATTACTCATTTCTGCGAAAAATGTAAAAATTTTAACAAATTTAAACTAATAATTTGTAGCTCCCTGACAACGATGCCAAAAACTTGATGCGTATTTTATTTTAAATATTTATTTACCAAGTTTTAAATTTGTAAAACTCGATTCACCTGACAAACGCACTAACGGGCAGAGAACTCGATCGTGAGTAGTGTAGAGATGGTAAATCCGAGGTCGTCCCAAGAGCTAAGTTTTAATTAGTTTTAATTTGAATTGTCATGTATTGAAAATAGTTTAAGATTGATTTTTAAGATAACAGGAAAGTAAATTGTGAGAAACTAAATTGATAGAAGTAATCAGGGAGAAAGACATGCTAGCCTAGCTAATTCATTACTACCATCATAACTTATGTTTTCTTGTGCAATGCTATATCATGGTTTCATTAGTGGTTTCTAAAGTCAACAGACCTGAATAGATATATTTAGTCTGCCCTATAATTCATGCGATCCTGAATCCCCTGAAGGTTACAAAGGTAGGGCAACCAGGTCATAATGATTAATCCCAACTATCCCCAAGAACTAGTCTAATAACCTAAACAGATTATTAACTCTCTTTTAAAGAGTTTCTGTGCTTTTTAAGTATATTAAGTGATAAAGGCGGTAACAGGATTAGTTCCTACACTAGAAATAGCGTTTAAAACCTATCCTAGTACCACTATTAATCCCACATTTAATTGGTAATCTAATAACAAGACTAACAGGGTCTAAACCACCTGCAATACTACCAAAACCCAGGGTTACACGATGGTCAAAAGGATATCCAATGAAACCATGATTTAACAAGAAACAAACATTATAACGATAGTAAATTCATAACTAGGCCAGCACTTGAAGTGCTTAGCTACTCATGGCAACAACAAAGCAATAATTAATAAAGGTAATCATAGATTGAAAACTGATAATTCTTACAGATGTGGTTTATGAACGATTAAATACAAAAGTAATATAAGTATGATCTCCCTTGGACTTCTGGTGGAATTCTTTAAGCTTTCGTGGTCTTGGTCACCCTTGGATCTGTGGTGTAATGGATGACGCTGAAGTGGCTGAATGAGGCCTCTATTTATAGATTACGAATTTGTTACGGCGTAACCTTGTAGAGTGTTACGCCGTAAAGTGCTGACGAGGCTTTCCATGTTGCAGGCATAAAATATGTTACGGCGTAACTAATTATCCATGTTACATCGTAATGCTGACTAGGATAACTCATCCTACAATAATAATGATGTTACGGCGTAAACCTTTCATGTGGTTACGCCATAATCTTGCTAGGTGATGTGTCTTGCCTTGAATATATTACAGCGTAACACTATCGTAGGTGTTACGCCGTGAACCTTCGTAAGAATCCGTGTTTTCTTCATTTTTTACGTCCTTTTCCCGTGTTTTTTGTCACATACTTGCATTTTACCTGAAAACAAGGAAATAACCATAAAAGTATCGAATTCAAGAATTTATAAGACAATTGCAAGTATTTTTAGGGGAGAATTGACACTAAAAAGTATCAAATATTTGATGTCATCAACACTCACAAACAAGCTCTTGGTTATCAAAATCTATTTTATCTTAAGAAAGCTCAGCGGATTAAGCCAACCTTGTATGATGGTAGTGTAATATCTAGTCAACATGTTGTTATTCCTGTGATTGATGATGAAGAGACTTTGATTTTGGAAGAAGTAAGTCGATCTAAAATTCTTGAAAAACAAAAGGATCCAATTTCAAAAGAAAAGAAAATTAATACTGCTCTAATTAATTATGTTGAGTTAAATCGACTGTCTGAAGATTTTGGTAAACGTTTTGTTCCACAACAAGAATTATCTGTTGAACAAGCTTTTTGGATACAAACTTCACACCCTAATACTAACCAATTTGCTACTTCACCTGTCAAAATTAAGGCTCATAGGGAACTTCCTAAGGTAAGCCTGATTAATACAAGCCTTAAAAAGCTTAAATACCATCTTGACAAGTTTGACACCGTGGTGAAAAAGCATATTACACCTGATGCTATTATAGAAGGGGAATGGAGTTTTGAACACACCAAAAAGGTTTTCAACGAAGAAGTCATTCCTTTTAAAAATTCTTTACAAACATTAGTTAAAGTTTTGAAAATGGTCTTCTCAATGAACTTAAAGAAGTAAAAACAGTGTTTAACAAAATAGAAGCTGCTATTGATTAGTGTTCTGTAGACAAGAAGTTGTTTGAAATTGAAAAGAAAGAGTTAAAGCTTAAGAATGAACGTCTTTTAGAACATATTATCTGTCAAGATGTTGTGAATATTGTAATGCATGCTGATGTTAAATCTGATAATGTGTTACATGTGCAAAATACTTTTCTTGATGATAATATTGCTTTTGATGTGATGAAAATGGAAAATGATCATTTAATGGAGCTACTTGTTATTCAAGATCTTGTACATACTGTTGTTAATTCTCTAGCTACCATTAACGATTATAAAAGTATGGAAAAGAGTTATATTAAGGAATATGAGAGGAATTTAAAACTTGCAGCTGAGCTTTCACAAATGAATGAATTTTCAAAAACATGTTCCGGACTTAAACAACGGTGTATTTCTCTTGAATTAAAACTCCAACATAACAAAGAAAGTTTTGAAATTGACAAACCATTCGAAAATCAAGATGCTCCTGAATTTCATGAATTTTTCATAATAAATGAATTAAAAGCTCTGCTACAAGCAAAGGACACCACAATCAGCAATTTGAAAAAACGCATTCAAGAGTTTAAAGGAAAAAGTGTAGCTGGTTATCGTAAATCTGTTAATAAGCCAAAAGTGATTGCCCTAATAGTTTATAAGTTAGATTTGGAACCATTATCCTTAAAGCTTAAGAATAATAGGGAAGCACATATAGACTACATTAGGATCACTAAAGAAAATACTGACACTCTCCGTGATATAGTAGAACAAGCTAGAACCTCAAATCCTCTGGATAATGCGTTAGCTTATGCTTGTATGTACACAAAATAAATTCAGAAGTTATTAGTATATGTTAGTGATACATGTCCCAGTTCCCCATGAAGAAGTGAGAAGTTGGTTGCTGTCACACCAATGAACAAAGCTAGGAAAGTCACTTTTGCAAAGACTAGTACAACATCAGAAAATAACACATTAAAACGAGTAGATCTATACAAGACTCAGACCACTAACAAACCTTTAGTGCCTTCTACAAGTGTAACAAGTTCTACAAATGCTAGCAGATCAATCCTTAGAAGTAATACAAAGAACACTAGGATCCTGCAAACATCAAGTAGCAACTAGAAATATCAAAAAGCCCACACTAGGAATGTTAAGTCTAGTCTGGATAAAGGAAATAGTATGTATAAATCTATGTGATCTACATGTAAAAAATGCTTATTTGATGCAAATCATGATCTGTGTGTGGTGAATTATTTGTCTGATGTGAATGCACGTGCTAGAGCTAAATTTGTTAAGAGCATTAAAAAGAAAGAATGCAAAACTACTGGTAAAATGTTTAAAAATGTTGGATATAAATGGGTACCCACAGGAAAGACTTTCACTCTAGTTGGAAATAAGTGTCCTTTAACTAGATTCACTTCCACTAAAAAAATTACCTCCTAGGAAACCTGTTAAATCAACTGTAATAAAGAACATAAAACCAAGTAGTGCATCTTAATGAATACCTAAAGAAACAAAACATGTGTGTTTGAGTAGTGAACCTAGGATTGTAGAAGCTATAACTACTAACCACTTGGAACCCAACAAAAATAGGGGATCCAATGTTTTTAATTTTCCATGCTCTTCTAGTGTCCAATGCAGGTCATACAAATCATACCTCGGTACTTGGATTCGGGCTATTCTACACATCTAATCTGAGATAAATAACGTTTGAACACAATAGTTCAAGCCTCGGTCCTCATTGTCAAATGACATTTGAACATAGCAGTTCAAGCCTCGGTCCTCATTTTCAAATGACGTTTGAACACAGCAGTTCAAGCCTTAGTCCTTATTATCAAATGACGTCTATTCACATCAGTTCAGGCCTCGCTTTTCAATGACATATGGCATCTGCAGACAACACTTCAGGCCCTGCTTCTCATAGAAAAGAAAAGTGTACGCTTCAGTGCGCTTTATCTTCAAAAGAAGAGAAATCTACTTGGTTACGAGCAGTCTTATCAACAAATTCAATAAGTTCTCCTGCTCGTTCAGTCAACAAGTGGATCAACGTACATTAGCTTCTATTTTAATTCACTTGCTCATCAAAAATGGCAACAACATATGCAATTTTTGAGGGGGAGAAAAGTGAATAAAATGAGATCAATACGGTTTAACTAGGATAAGATCTTTTCAATATAAGTGTGCTCTCATCCTCAAATAGGTCATATGGTCAATGACTTCTAAACAACTTAGTTTAGGATTCGGACTTCATCAACTGACTCATGGATACATCAGTTCAAGACTCATGCAAAACCCAGTTTCTCCAACACCTTATGTTCCAACATCCAAGAAAGACTATGAGATCCTGTTTCAACCATTGTTTGATGAGTACTTCAATCCTCTACCACATGTTGTTTCTCCAGATTTAGTAGTTGTTGTTGCTCCAAGAGTTGTTGATCCAGCCGGTTCACCTTCGTCAACTACTATTGATCAAGATGTACCATCTGCTAGTACTTCGCCAACAAATTAGGAAACTCAATCTCAAGTCATTCATCAAGGTGTTGAAGAACAAAACAATGTGATAATGCACCCCTCCTTCATAATCTTTCTTCAGATCCGAGTTTTGAAGAAGCAACTTTACAAGGGGTCATTCCATTAAATTTGCATCATCTTAACCAATCGTTTGATACTCTCACTAAGTTGACAAAGAATCACCCACTGGAGAATTTTATTGGCGATCATTCTCGACCAGTTTCGACAAGAAGTCAACTACAAGAACATGTCATTTGGTGCTACTTTGATGCAAATGACAATCTGATTCCATTCGGTGGGAAACGGTCTGGTTGAGATCTACTATCTTAAAGGAAGAATAATGGTGGTAATTCTTCATGTATCCAATGTAAATAATTAAATCTGAAAACACAAAAAGATTTTTTATTTTATAAAATTTTATAAAAACAAAATACAAAAATATGTTTTCATGACATGTCTTCTGTAATCGATAATATTTACGACTTTAGAAATGTCATTTAACAATGACACGGAGTTGTAAATAAAGTTTGATCAGAAGTTGTAAAGTGTTTTCAAAACAAGTCAAATGGCTTACAATTATTTCAGATTGTAACCCGTTTCTCATTTTAAAGGAAAGTAAATCGACAAAAAGATCACTTTTCTTCACAACGGGAAATTAATTTTTCTCGGGTATGAATTACTTCATATTCATACAATGGCTTGTGTATACTTTGCTACACAACCCGTGCTTGCTTAAAATAAGTATACGTGGCAGTGCATTTATTTTTCAAAATAAGATAAATCTTATTTTTAGGAAGAATCATAAACATAATCAGTGTTCTCAAGAATCTGAAAAAAATGGTTTTAAAATATATTTTCTATCACTCAAACAACGACTACAACTCTTTATTAGAAAACGGGTCATTGTTTGAGGGAGAGAAA
Source organism: Tanacetum coccineum (assembly GCA_026074375.1). Classification (NCBI taxonomy): domain Eukaryota; kingdom Viridiplantae; phylum Streptophyta; class Magnoliopsida; order Asterales; family Asteraceae; genus Tanacetum; species Tanacetum coccineum. The sequence goes on from BQNB010175356.1 coordinate 6,851, forward strand.
AAGTACTAATAAATAATCTTTTAAAACAATCTTTCAAATCAAGTCACGAAAATTATACCCCGAGAAAAAGTTTTAACTTAACGGATAATAATTTAAGGGGGAGCTAATTTATTTTAGCTCCAAGGGCTTAAGTTTTCATAAGTTAATAACTTTAGGTGTTTAAATATATTCTCAAGGATTGTAACTTAGGATTAAAACTACATGCAATCAAATTTTGCCAACACCATAAGTTCTAAAAGGCTTAGGATTGTTTGGAAATAAATACGTAGTTTTAGGAATCCTGAAAAGGAAGATACGTTTTTGTTTAGATTAATAGTTCCCAACCGGTTAATCACTAAAGTTAATTTCAAAAGAAGTAGTAAAATTTGATAAAAGAGTTTCACATAGGTATGATGATTCTTTTAGATAGTCAGTATTCTGCAAAAAGAAGTTTGTACATCTGAGACTTAGTTGTCTTTAGTGTTATCATTTCGGCTACTTAGAGGGAATAATTGTTGACATCCGAGACTTAGTTGTCTTTGATGTTACAATTCACATCATTCTATCCTGAAGAACGCTTTGAATCTACTCAAGAAAGGATTGCGGGTTCAGGGGGAAGCTAAGAAATCTTCTAAAAGAAGAATGACGAGATTGACCATAGATTGTTGCTTCAGAAAGAGTGACAATGTCTATCGCTCTCGGTTTTTTAAGTTTCAGGTCATGTCTTATAAATCATCTTGTATACATGTAGTGCAACTTCATAAATATATAGTGTTCGAGTACAAGTTTTCAAGAATTTTTAAATAAATTCAAAATCTTTCAAAATTGTGTACACAACACTAAATCATTCCCTTAATAATTGAGGGAGAGCTTAAGAAAATTTACCATCAAAAGCATGCTATAAGAATCTTCTCCTATGTGTTTTCAAATCTCAAATAGCAATTTTATTCCATTGTGTTCAAAAACATCATATGGTATGTTATTTTTGAGGGGGAGAAAAATTGACTAAAATGTAATATATGTGATCATATTTGACTCAAGTGCAGCTCATCCCGCGTATGTGCTAAATGTTTTCGAGTATCGATGCACATATGCAGGGGGAGCATTTCTAAAAAAGTAAAAACAATCGAGGTATAAATGTTTTGATATTTATATCACAAGTTCCCTGATTGAGTTTTTCCAAAGTGGTTTTAAGGCAATGAGAACAATACCCAAAGACCGATCATGCACTTACTTTTATCAGAATTATAAGGTGGTTAAGTATAAGTATTTGTTCCCATGATCCAGCCAGGATCGGTGGGATCTACCCAGGGACATTCCATTAGATAGAGTAGAAGTCCTTAGGTATGATATAAAAGGAGTAAAGTGAGATAACGGAATAATGTAGACTAAGACAGAGCTAACACTGAAACAAACCCAACAAGGTGTTTGTGGAAACCAAACGATCGTTTAAAGCTCAGTTTGATTAGAACTTTAATCTAGGATGAACAATAACAAAGAACAATAGAATGCACAGCGAAATAAACATTAAGAACATTAGTTATTATTGCCTAACAAGGTTTCATCATCATCATCTTGATACAATGACTACTACAAACCCCAATCTATGTGATCAATCGTAGAACGGTTACCTAATCTAACAGGATCAAACTAATGACCTTGGGGCTAAAACATATGCTAGCATCTACATCTTCTAGTGGGACGTGTAAACCCACACACATACATTTTACACCTTTGGTGCACACACACACTTTTTGGCACAGGAACTCACGAATTGTACACCTAAACCTAATGACCTGTATCTCTTTATATAATAGAGATATTAGGTTTACAAAGGATAAGAACAAATAAAGATATTAATAAATATTTTAATCATTTAAGTTTATCTTCAGAATCTTCAAAATCTTCCATCTTTTAAAGAATTGCTCCTTTGTCTTTTAACTCCCTTATCTTTCATATGTTTTGTCTTATCAACTCAAATATATTTCCCAATAATCCTTCCCTAGTTGATAATGACAAAACGATATAAACACAAACTTCCCCTGAAGCTAATATATATATGAAAGAATAAGGATCATTTCACCAAGGATCTGTAAGTTGCACATCTTCTTTGTAAATATTCTTCCCCTTTTGTCATAATCAAATAAGGGACTAAAGTATGCAACTTTGATTTTGAAAACCACAAACCACTATCATACTTCTAATCCAGCCTTCCAACAACTCAAATTACCCTCCATGACGCGCCTTAAGATAAATGAACTTGAGCAATAGAAACTTAAACTAGCAGTAGTAACAATGACTTACAGTAGTAAAAACCTTCACCTCGTATGGTAGATGTAAATGGTTAAACATTTTAACAATAAGCTTCCCCTAAAACCCATATATTAACCATTTCTTGAATCTTCAATTCTGTAGTCTCTATGTAATGATCACTGATAAAGAAAACTAAGTATAATGAACTTGATGCTGAAGTAGAACAACCCAAACTTGTATCTTATATCTTGTACTATCTACGTGAAGTCAAACTCATACCAAGACCAAAGTATAAGTTGATCGCAACCTCTTGACAAAATCCTCATCTTCTATGAGACACATAACCAAAGTGATAGCAAATGTACGCATTGAGCACCATAAGAGAAATCACACACCTTTGCTAGATTCGTCAAGTCTTTGTCACATCGTTTCTAAGCACGAACAAGTTATCTCCAAATGTTGTAAGCCATTTGAGATATGATAAGAACACAAATCCAAATAATTCCACTTCATCTTCAAATAGGTGATAAATAACCATCTTCGTAACCAATTCGAACAAATAATCCAAAATATGAGCCATTAAACCTGTTGAGAACATGAATCAAATCCAAAAACCAAACAGTAACAACCAAAAACAAACTTGGTTTTCTGTTTTATCCGATTTCATCATGTGTGTGTCATTTGATAACCAAAACCATGAATTGTCTGATATCTGATGATACTAGCAGTACAAACTTTCATTAATGCTAGCAGTATAAAGTTTCAACTGGCAGTATAAACTTTCTTATTTGTCCGATATCTGACATAACTAGCAGTACTACGCAGCAGTATTAATATAAAGCTAGCAGTATTAACTTTATTTGTAGCAGTACAAAGTATTCACGCAGCAGTATTAACTTCCCTTTAATGTGTGTTGTACGAGATCCAAAAATTGTGTGTTGTCCGATATCTGACAAAGCTAGCAATACAAACTTTCATTGCCAAAAGTACTAATTATCAACGAATAGTACTAAAATTTTATTGGCAGTATAAACCTTCTTTAAGCCCATTGCTAGCAGTACAAAGTTTCAACTGGCAGTACTAATATAATCATAGCAGCATTAACTATAAACGATGTAGTACTAATCACAAACCAGCAGTACTAACCTTCCTTTGATTCTCCTTTGGCTGTTGGCAACTCTAAACTTCAATGGCAGTACTAACAAATATCAAGCAGTAGAAATACCTCAACAAATTGTAATTCCAAATCTGTGAAACATAATCCAAACTGCCTTTGAAAATCATTATGTCAGATGTCGTATTCTCCTTATCAATAACCATGAACGACTTCAACCTTTTCTCAATTTTCAACAACCAACAGCAGTAGTAACAAACCAAAGAAGTCCAAGCAGTATTAACCAAACTGCCTTAACAGTACAAACTTCATAGCTAGCAGTTTTAATTTGTGAGAGCAGTACTAAATACTTACAAACAGTATTAACAATAAACGAGGATACTTCATTTTCTTTAAGTATCCAGATGACGCCTTGTTAGCGACACTTTTCCTGTTATTAAACTGCTATCTCCTTCCTCCCATACCATTTAGCAACGCTTTTTCTGTCACAAATCTGTTACTAAACTGTTGCTATTCGAGCAGTACAAACAATATGTCGAGCAGTACTAAAAATTCTTTAGCAGTACTAACTCATACATAACATTACTATGGCAGTTGGAATAATCAGTTGTAACCTTTTAAGCCACGATTACCTATCACGCCAAATCTCCTTGTTGTCACGAACCAATCAACAACAGTTGTGAACAAACTTCCTGTTATATCGAATTAGGGTTGCTAAAAAACCCTAATATCACCAGATTCGACATGATAACCAAGACGGAAAATTCATACCTCTTTTCCTTTATAGATGCGACACCAAAACACCTTGTAGAACCTAGATCATGAGCCACGAGGCTCTGATACCAATTGTGGAAACCAAACGATCATTTACATCTCAGTTTCATTAGAACTTTAATCTAGGATGAACAATAACAAAGAACAATAGAACGCACAGCGGAATAAACATTAAGAACATTCTTTATTATTGCCTAACAAGGTTTCATCATCATCTTTATACAATGACTACTACAAGCCCTAATTCTACGTGATCAATCGTAGAACGGTTACCTAATCTAACAGGATCAAACTAATGACCTTGGGGCTAAAACATATGCTAGCATCTACATCTTCCTGTGGGACGTGTAAACCCACACACACACGTTTTACACCTTTGGTGCACACACACACACTTTTTGGCACAGGAACTAATGAATTGTACACCTAAACCTAATGACATGTATCTCTTTATATAATAGAGATATTAGGTTTACAAAGGATAAGAACAAATAAAGATATTAATAAATCTTTTAATCATTTAAGTTTATCTTTAGAATCTTCAAAATCTTCCATCTTTTGAAGAATTCCTCCTTTGTCTTTTAAGTCCCTTATTTTTCATATGTTTTGTCTTATCAACTCAAATATAATTCCCAACAATCTTCCCCTAGTTGATAATGACAAAACCAAGATAAGCACGAGCTTCTTCCCCTGAAGCTAATATATATGAAAGAATAGAACTATACCACCAAGGATCTACAAGTTGCAAATCATCTTTTTAACGCCTTCTTCCCCTTTTTGTCATAATTAAATAGGGGACTAAAGTATGTGCAACTTTGATCTTGACCAACACAAATCACTATCACACTTCTAATCCAGTCTTCCAACAACTCAAATTACCCTCCATGACGCGCCTTAAGATAAATGAACTTGAGTAGTAGAAACTTAAACTAGCAGTAGTAATAATAACTAGCCGTAGTAAAAACCTTCACCTCGATGTAGCATATAAATGGTTAAACATTTTAACATTAAGCTTCCCCTAAAACCCATATGTTAACCATTTCTTGAATGTAGGCTCTATGTAATGATTACTGATGAAGAAAACTAAGTATTACCAATTTGATGCTGAAGTCGAACAACCCAAACTTGTGTCTTATATCTTGTACTATCCACATGACTCCAAACTTATAAATAAATATATGAAATATAAGTAGATCGCAACCTCTTGACAATTATCCTCATCTTCTATAAGACACCAGACCAAAGTGATAGCAAATGTACACATTGAGCACCATAAGAGAAATCGCACACCTTTGCTAGATTTGTCAAGTATTCGTCACATCGTTTCTAAGCACGAACAAGTTATCTTCAAAGTGTAACACCCACTTTAAGATATGATAAGAACACGTACCCAAGTAATTCCACTTCATCTTCAAATAAGTAATAAACAACTTTCTTCATAATCAATTAATCAATAAATTCCAAAAATATTAGCCAAAAATCGTTTAAGAACATTTAAACCAAATCCAAAAAACTTTCTTCATGTGTGTGTGTGTTGTGTTGCTATAAAGGTTGAGGATGTTGAGGTCGGGGGTTCGAGCCTTGCTCACCCCCGATTTCCATCTTCCCTTTGATTTATTTTTATTTTATTTTTATTTTTATTTTTTTTTAAGTAAACTCGAATTCTATTAATGGAAAGTTGATTACAATACTGAAAAGAAGATTACAATAAGCAAACATTAAACTAAGACATTTTGAAAAGAAAATACAAAATAAGCTGAAAAATTCTAAAAATTAACTCCTCCTTGTGTGTGAATGTGAGGGGCTTTTTATAGCCTGTAAATGAAGCTTCTAGGTCTTGGATCACACTCCTCTCTCCCTTGATCTTGGCCTTTAATTCTCTCCTTATCATTGGATCCTCAATCGTACCCGTAGGATTAGATTTGATCACACGGATTGCCAACGTGGCATTCCGTGTGTCAGAGCCATTGTGTGCTTATTTTACATTTACTTTAGTGCAAATTCTTTGTCCTTGATGTGTTTCTTGTCAGACCTGCATGACCTCCTTTGTAAAAATGGACCAATAAGGAGATTTGGTGACGTATTCTTTTGCCATGTTGGACCTTAGCACATGAATTGTTGAGCCACGTTGCCAATTGCAATTAACCCTTTAATTTTGTGCTCGTGGTAAAATGAAGAAGAAGATAAACAGTAACAAC
>BQNB010175359.1:0-13168 GCA_026074375.1 Tanacetum coccineum
CCTTTGAATGTTGCTTATGTGTTCTTTTTAAGTGTCAAATGCAATAGTCAAGTTCTTGTGGTTTACTTTTGTTCTTGTCAAAGACTGTCAAAGAGTTTTTTCTTTTTTTGTTTTCAAGGTTTTAAACAGCATTTTTCAATTAAAAATTCAGATAAGTTAAACTAGGTTTTAGAAGTTGAAATTTCTTGCACAAGTAGGTCTTAGTATGGTGTTTAGCTGTTTAAGCTTGTTTTACATTCTTAACTAATTTTTCTAGCTTAAAATCAAGCCTGCATAAGCTACTTTGACTTTGTATGAAAACCAAACTCAGCATATACTGAGTATGGTTAGCTGTTTCAAATGGCTTTTTCACAGCTTAATTTTGTTTCAAACTGTTTATTAATTGCTGATTTAGGAACTTTGGAGGATAAGCTTTAAGAATATACAAGTCTTTTTTCCATAAGGATCCAATAGGTTGCTTAAAATTAAGCCCTAAAATGCCCCCTTAGGCTGTTTGATGGGCAGTTTCTAGGATTTAGCTTATTGGCTTTTATGGGCTTATCAGCTTGTTTCTTTTGCTTATCTTTGCTCCAAGTGCTTATTAGGCTAGTTTTAAGATATTGGTAGCTCATTTGACCTTAGGATAGAGCTTATTAGAGCCTATTTGCTTTTTAGCTTAAATTTTTTTAGTAGAAGTCCTTTTAAGTAATCCTGTCATTTTAGCTTATTTTAGCTCATCCTCTTTGCTTATTATTGTTTGCTCATGCTTATTAGGTTTAGCACTTTATTTGTTTAAGCTTATTTTCCCCTTTTCATTGCTTATTGTGTTTTAAAAAAGCCAAAAAGTTAAGCCAAAATTCACTTAGTCTTAAAAGAAAAAGCCAACTGTCATTTTTAAGCCAAAATTCACTTAGTTTTAAAAGAAAAAGCCAACCATCCTAGGAAAAACACCTTATGAAATCTTGAGAGATAGGAAACCTACTCTTGACTATTTTAGAGTGTTTGGAAGCAAGTGCTTCGAAGTCAGGGGTGAGGTGAGCAAGGCTCGAACCCCTGACCTCTACCCACTCAACCTTTATAGCACCTCACACACGCACACACAAACCAACTGCCCTAGGGTCTTTTTCGTTTACTAGTTCACCCTACTTTTCTTTTATACTCAATTAGCCCTTTAAGCTATTCAGCCATATTTAGCTTATTTTCAGCTTATTTAGAAGCTCTTTTTCAAAACTTTTATTTTTCCTGCATTCTACATGCCTTAAGCTACTTTCCCTGAATTTTTCATATTTTTCCCATTTCATTTAGTATTTTTAATGAATTTTTCTTTTTAAAACAGTTTTTAAATCATAATAAATAAAATAAAAGTCAAAAAAATAAAATTCTTTTTTTTTAAATTTTCTTTTATCATTTAGGAACTAGGAAAAATAAATTTGTTTTCGTAGGGTTAAAATTTCAAATTTTGGTTTTTTAAAGAACGGGTTTTGATCCCGTTTACGTTTTTCGTGTTTTTAAGCTTTAACCACTTTCGATTTTGGTCTAGTTTTCTTTGTTCTTACTTTTTAGTCACTTAGGGTTTATAAAAATTTAAAAAATCATTTTAGGATTTAACTTAAATTGCTTTCGTTTTAGGGTTTCTTTTACTTGTTTTGCATTTTTAATTGTAGAAATAGAATCTAATCCAATCTTTGATTATTCAAGCATATATTCCAAACCGATTCTCGATTTTCAAATTCACGCCTCGTTGGGACATAACGACCCAGAAATCATACTTCCGGTTTACTACAATTGAGAGATTTTTTATTCTTATCCTTATATTTATAAGGATTATATATTTATATATATATATTTAAAAGGGTTGGTCAGAAGCTTGTCAATTTTTGGCGCCGCTGCCGGGGAGGCCGTGAGACGATTATCGAGGTATGATAGATTAAAAGCTTTTCTTATTAAACATGAATATAACATGGGAATGGTAGATAACACTCTTTTTTCTCTACGAAGGAAAATTCATAATCTCATCATGTTCAATTATATGTCGATGGACATTATATTCGGTTCGACTTGTCAAGACATGTGTGATGGAATTTGCCAAAAAATAATGCATGACGAGTTCAAGATGAGCATGATGGGTGAAACTTAAATTTTCCTGGATTACAAATTAAACAAATGGAAGACGGTATATTCTTTAATCAGTCTAAGTATATTAAAGAAATGCTTAAGAAATATGGTCTAGAAGATTCTAAACCAATGAAAACTCCCATGTCCTCCGATACTAAACTCACGAAAGATGAAGAGTGTGAGTCGGTAGATAGTACCAAGTATCGAGGCATGATAGGTAGTTTATTATACCTAACGGCAAGTAGGCCCGATATCATGTTTAGTGTCTGCCTTTGTGCCCGCTTCTAAGAGGCTCCTAAAACCTCTCACCTTGAAGCGGTTAAGCATATCTTCCGATACATTAAAGGCACTACGCACTTAGGATTATGGTATCCTAGGGGGTCAGGGGCATAGAAACCGTAGTATATGCCGACTCTGATCATGCGGGAGATTATGTGGACCGAAAGAGCACTAGCGGTATTTGTACGTTCGTGGGATGTTGTTTGACATCTTGGTTCTCGAAGAAACAAACCGCTCTTGCTATATCCACTACCGAAAAAGCGAATACAGTAAGCGACGGAAAGGCAGTTCAACAACCACTATGGATGTAACAAGCTACTCATTCGGACTACGACGTTCGACTAGCCGACGTTCCCATCATTTGCGACACAAAGGGGCGCGATGACCTCTAGCCCAAAAAACCCGGTGCAACATTCTTGTTACCAAAAAAAACACATCGAAATACGTCACCACTTTCTTCGTGATAATGTCCAAAAAGGACATATCTCAATCGAAAAAGTGCCGTCCGCCGACAACATCGCCCGATATTCTTACTAAACCCCTTTAAAAAGTGGAATCGTTTAACTAATTTACGTCTTGGTGTAGGAATTGAAGGAACCATTCCATAAATAATATTAGTCCGCTTCTATTTCTTTTGTCTCACTTCCAGTCCGTGTTCTATTCCATGTCGTGACAACTTAAATGCTTCATCCGAAGTACTTTAAGCATGTTTAATTCGTGAAATGCAAATTAAAACGTCACTCCTCTTCGCAAAATTTTTGTCAAAATATTAATTTTATAAGCATTGTTGAGGGCGGCACACCCATATAAGCGGAAACCCAATATATTTGGGACCGCATGGTTAATAGGGACTCTGCCATCAGCAAGACACAAAATGGGACACTTAACCAAAAATTTTCAAAACTGAAAAACAAACACCCCCTTACCTGCTGCCATTGACGAACTCGAACCAAAACCACAAACGTAAAATAAACCATTAAAATACTTTTAATGAAGATCAAATCAACACAAATAATCAATCCTAATATCATAGAGATCATCAATTATAAGTCATTTCATCTATTTTCTTTCAATTTGAGTCTAGGGTTCATGATGAACACCAAAAATCAAAATTGGGGGTTTTTAATTTTTCTTTCAATTTTGTGCAATTAAGAGTACTAGGATACAATGTATAACTAATATGCTTTCCGTAGATATATGATTTGCATACATTAGTGAACTTGTTGAAAAATTGATTTCGAACCTAAACACCTCAATTTTATTTTAAATCACTCACGTTAGGAACTCAATAAAATTGTTGTTAATGCATTGTCTAATACAACTAAAAATATTTTTTCAAACACCATGCATAATGATCTCATATACTATTTAGAGATACATAATTATATTGTATTTTTCGATTTGTTTTGGTTGAGCACAAATTAAACCTGGAGCGTTGGATTTATCTTTAGGATGGTATATTTAGGGGTGAGAAGCAAGTTGTTCAAAATATCTAATAATTCATTTCTTTTTTCTCTCTCAAATCTATCTCTCTAGTTTCTCTCTCTAAACAACTCATCTCTCTTTCTCATTTCTAGTCCGATTTCGTGATTGATTCTATGAAGTGAAGTGTTACGGGATCCTACAGTTTTGGTGGTTCGGCTTCTGGATCGCTTGTTTTTACGATGGTGGCTGCGATGGTTGATGGCGGTGGTGGTGGTGAGATATCCATTGATGAGTTTTGTTGGTTAAGAGAAATGAATTAGATTTAGAGAAGTGGTTATTAAACGGATGGTTTTATTATCCATCATACAAACAAATGGTGATACAACAAGTCTGGTGTTGGCCACAACTTCAAGTGATGGTCAAAGGGTAATGGTCAAATTGGGAAATTATGTTTTGGACAAAAGACCAAAATACCCATTATGTGCAAGTCACAATGGGTTAGATAATTGATCAAAATAATGAGTCAGTGCTTTAGACCAAGAGCGCACCAAAAATGCCACTTCCGTGACTATTTCCGCGAATTTTCAAAACGGGGGACCAAACGGATCAAACGAGGTTGACATCAGGGACCAACGGTGTAATTTACCCTAAACATAATTTTGTTTCTCTTTCCTCTTCTTTCTTCCAAACACTACTAACCTCCACCCATATCAGCATATACCACTATCATCATGACTGTCACAACCCATCAACAACAGCCAAAATCTAGCAGCTAGAATCACAAACCATCTTTTGCCCCATCAAGGCGTTTAAACCGGTGACCACACCATCGCAGGTCTACCTATCTGGAACCAAATGATAACAACCATTATCATCAAACATCTCACCGTTAAACCATGACCTAACCCACCTTGATGCTGATTATTCTAGTTTCTGGTGTTTGGTTTATGATTGGTATGTGTTGAAGATGGTGACTGAGGTTTCTAGTGGCAGTTGGTGATGGATTTTTGTTTATGATTTTTTAGATTTTAGTGAATTTTTGCTTAATTTCAACTTGGTTATTCGAAATTCTTATCAATTCTTGACTTAAATTCAAGTGGGTTTTGTGATTCATTTTCTTAGTAAGATAAGATGTACAAATGTGTATGATCACGTATGGTATGTATCCTAAGACGAAAAAGAGTCCGGACTCCATACAAAAGGACATGTCTAACGCATCCGGATTTCCACAAATGAGCCACAGCTCGTGATATCTGGAACCTAAGAAGATTTGTGGAAGAACAAGACTATCGAAGTACGAATCATCTTCAGGACTTGGTAAAATCAAAGCCTAGGGAAGTTCACCACTTAGCCAAGAAAAGTAAAGATTATAACATAGGGTTAAGTTATTAACATAAACTTACTAATTTGGGAAGGGCGACTCCCCGACAACTAAACGCGGCATTCCCAAACCCTATAGGACAACTAACGACGCATAAAGCAAGTCAAATGACATGATTACGAGTCAAACATCATATAACCCTTTGGTTAACAAGATGAGCCGCACCTCGTGATCCCGACAAAACTACTTGCTTATAAATACTAAGGTAAAATGCCACAGAGGGGCTGATCTCTTGCACATACTTAACACGCACACACAATTTATTTTTTCTCTAGAATCTTACTCTCCCACTCGACGCTAGTCGCAGGATTCCCTTTCCCACGATGAGACTATTGGTGGTTATTTTCTTAGAAGTAGATCCTTGATTTACAATCATTTAGTCCAAAGTTTCCCCGTGCTTCAAAGAATCCCTATATGTAGTAACATTATGCGTTTGCGAAGGATGCAAATGCATTTTGGCGGTATAGTAAATGGGTTTTGTAAAAGTAATGTTGGCGAACAAGATGATGATTATTCTTGGATGATATTCATAGGTAAAAAAAATTGTGGTTGATGTTTATATGTAATATTTTTATTTAAGTTTTATTAATTTATATTTTGTGTTTTTGAGGTTTTATTGTCTTGGTGATACTGACGTGAAAGGGAGGTTTAAGGGGGCTTGTGCAGGCTGGAGAGGAAATGATTTGACTAAGTGAGGGATGTATTGTGTCAAACGTTTCACAACTTAGGGATGATTAATGTCATTAGTATCGACAAGAGATGATTTAAGCCAATTTTAACAAACTGCAAGGATGGTTTTTGCAGTTTAAACTTGTAAAATTGTTGATTTATATTCATGACCTTTAAGATTTTAAATGTCAATATAAATGTTGATTTCATAATTTTAACCTTGAATTTTATGAAATTTGAAACTTTTATGCATAATGAATGAAAAAGTTGGTTGGTATAAAAATTAAAAATAATATAGTAGGTTTTAAAAGACGGTGTTATGACATGTTACGAGGGAGGGTGGTTGTGGTGGTGTGTGTGATGTTAGTGTTAAAGTTGATGTTGCATGACGTGAAAAAAATAAGAGTTTGACATGCATGACACCTTTTGCTCTTTAAAACAATAGGCAATATCTTACTTTTAAGAAATGAAAGAATTATTTGTAAATAACAAACATTATTTTTTTCACTGAATAATTATAAGACATGTCCAATAACAAACATTATTTTTTTTCACTAATTTCATTTTTGCTACGCGTGAATTATAAAATGGTTATTTATAGAAATTTTATTCACAAAAACAACATACTATGAAGAAAAAGATAAAGAGATGACAAAAAACTTACAAGCATGACAAATTAGTAATATAAAAAAGCTTAAGGGCATGCTTTGGTTTGAGATTATAGATACCAAAGAATGGGTAAGGTAATCAAAAGTGATATTAGTTAGAGGTAATGTAATCACTCATTTCATCATAGCGGGTAATTCACCATTCCTTTACAATTTGAGATGTATACAATTTTTATCTTATTTTTTCCTCTAACCGTCAATATTTGTTTCATTAAACTGCCAAAATTTCTTTATAACATATCTTTTTACTCCTTTTCTTTTAGGGAAAATTCCCTAAAAGGTCCGAGTTCAAGGGTGCTAGTCACCTTCTCTCTCAAAAAATATTTTTAAGCCAAAAGAGTCCAGGGCGACTGTGCGTTGGGGCAACCTCACCACAACACGCCATGTGTCCCTTATTTAATTATTAAAGTACAAAATGTCTAATTTTGGCAACTTGTCCTTATGGGCGACTTATACTTAGGGCGACGAGTCTTTTTGATCTTTTTACATTGATTTACTTGTACTTTTGTAGACAAATGAACACACAAATTCTTCCATATTATCCCCAAAATTGGCACACATATTCAATGATTTGGATCAAACACAAACACAAATAAAAAACCCACAAATTATTAGTCTTCAGCCCCATCTTTACCATTCGCGTCCCCCCCATACTTAAACATATCTTTCCCCATGCACACACAAATAAAAATACACAGATGTTCATCCGATTGAAATATATCCTTCCCCTCTATGATCATCCGGTTGAAATAAGTAACACATAGTCACGATCATCGGTCGAACTTTCACCTCTAAGATTAATGTACCAGGTCTAAACAATTGAATTATAAATATGCAGTATTCTCCTTATTCGACACTGGAATCATCTTTCGACACTCTTAACGTGAAGAAATTTGATGGTAAGTGCACTGTATATATGTTATTATCTAATTTACATAAAAATATGATTTCATTTTTTTTCATTTTCTAGTTGCGTTTTCAGTGGATCCTCTGTATCATCAAACATCTGCCCAGTTTGATGAAGGTGGAGCAAAAGGTTTATTGCTGAACAATCTTGAAGTCTATGGTGGATGTTGAGTGCTTTTTGATTCCTTTTAAGTACCTAGAAATTGCATGTCTTGCTCGGTACAAAGTAATATAGCTGAGACAATTGATATTTCTGATGCCAAAGGTTCGTTTTGACCTTTTTCTTAGTTTATAGATTTTCTCGGTTGCAAATGGTATTTTTTAAGGCGTTTTGAATGAAACCCACTTTCATATCATTTCTGTTTATAGCGTACTTCCAGTTTTCACTTGTAATAGCAACTCACTTTCATTTTTTCATGTGAATAGCAACAGTTCATTTTGCTGATGTGTCATCTAATTTCGCAAAGTATTACCCACCAGCTGAAGTTGATTTCAAATAATTTAATGTAAGGGAAAATGTCATAAAATAGCTATGTAAATTGCAGCGTTTGACCGAATATGTCTTCCACCTTGAGCACTAGCTTAGATTTCATGTAAATCTCTCATGTACTTTGTTTTGACCAGATTAGGATTCTCGAATTGTGTTAAGGGGGTATCTTACAAATTATGATCATTAGTTTTCTCTGAATGTACCCTTATATGATCATGGCTTCGGTAATTTTGTCGAGAGTTATAACATGCACTTTGGTTATCTAGCTGGCTTTTGGGCATACACTTCATTATGTCTATTTACACGCCTTTTTCTGGATATCAAAAAGAGCATAACATTTAGTTTTTCAGTGACTTATTGACAAAGCATTATCATAGGAACCTATTCAAATATCATTGACTCATATTTATTATTTTGTTTATTCTCAAATAGGATGCCATTAACTATACTGGAATATCATATTTGATTTGAAGTACATTGTAAGTTGTAAAATTAGTTACAGGGAGAAGCTAATTTCACTTACACAACAAAAAATTTAGAAAACAGAGGAAATATGCGTACTTAATGCATAGTACCAAGCTCCTCAAGCCAACATATGTTTAGTATAAAACTAGCGCCTACTTAAGGCACAATTAGTTTTCTCACTTTCTGTGCTTACAATCTCATTTAGGCAACAACTCTTAGATAATCAAGCACCACCTATCTAGATACAATCTTATAATGTGGATGTCACGTCTTCAAAGCTAGAACTCGATCTCATACTATACTCAACAACAAGTTTTGCAAATGAAGACGTTTTATCTTCTAGCAACTTTGTTGGAGAATCATATTCATCAATGAGACATGCGTATGGAAAAAAAGTTGCTTAGATCAAGACTTTAATCAGACAGACACAAGCTGGCTAAAGATTGTTAAGAACATACAGATGAAGCTGGGCAGGAGCGTGCTAATGGCAGGCGTGGAGATGATGATACACTCGATGACGCTGATAAGATAGCAATGGAAGAAGATGATATAAAGGAAATTGGTGAAGATGAGAAAGAGAAATTAACAGATGTGGATTATCTGACAGGGAATCCTCTTCCAAATGACATTCTAATGTATGTGGTGCCTGTCTGTGCTCCTTATACTACCTTACAATCATATAAATATCGTGTCAAGATAATCCCTGGAACAACAAAGAAAGGAAAAGGTGCTCTCTTCACTTATTCCGAATTCTAATAATTAAGCAGCCTTCGGCCTAATATAAGTTTTATATTACACAAGAACGTACATGTCAGAAAACACAATTTATGAGAAATTGGAAACAAAATGTTTGGACCAAATCTTCAAATAAAGAAATGGACTATGCTTCTGTATTTTCGTATGACATTATTTCTGTTTTGGTTTGTAGCTGCAAAAATGGCAATGAATTTATTTGGTCACATGTCGGAAGCATCTTAAAAGGAAAAAGAGTTTATGAAGGCATGTACTGACCCTGAGCTTATGGCTGTAATAATTGGAAACGTCAAAATCTCTGCAGTTGGTCTCAGTCAACTGAAGCAGAAGCAAAAGAAAGGAAAGAAAGCCATCAGCAAACAAACCTAAGAAGTTTCATCTTTGTGTCGTTCTTTTTATCATTGTTACTGTAAATGCGAGTCAGAGTGTAAAAATACGGACATGAGTTATACAATTTTGGGAAGCAAGCTTTCTGCAGATCGTTATGGAGGGGAATTAGGAAAACACAGAACCCTCTTTATGATGACTCTATTATATAAAAATGACATATTCTAGTGGGTGCTTGCTTGGCTTTCTTAATGAAATCACTATAATTGCAGAAATCCACTTTCAGAATTACATTGTTACTGTAGAAATTAGGGCAGAGTGTTGGTTTCATTTCGTGGTTTTGCAATTACAATATGGTCTTTCTGAAAGCTTAAAACTAAGACAACGGTCACAAAGGTTATGACTTTGACTATGATTTGTCTCGTGTAATTATATAAAAATGACATATTCTAGTGGGTCACAAAGGTTATGACTTTGACTACGATTTGTCTCATAATTATATAAAAATGGCATATTCTAGTGGGTGCTTTGCTTGGCTTTCTTAATGAAATCACTATAATTGCAGAAATCCAATTTTAGAATTACATTGTTAGAGTGAAGTTTCTTGTACTCGATGAACCATGAATATTGTGTTGCCATGTCTAACAAATGTGGCATATCATGAGTTCCCACAAGTTCTTTTGCATTATGTTTGAGAATGGTAGATACATAGTTTCATGTCTGTCAGATCCATTCAACTTTATACTTGTGATGAAAATTCATCCAGTCAAGATTGTATTTGCCGATACAAAATGATTATGATTTCTGGTATTTGTCATTTGTTTCATTGTAATCATGTGCAGGTTGAATTAACCTGAAAACGCTGGCTATAGTTAAAATTTGCTTTCACAAATAAGTGACCGTATGAAATACGGTCCGTATTACAACTACAATGATTCTTTCAGGTAATGCTTTAGATATTGCATAAGGTAGCTGAATATATGAGATGCTTGAAACAGCATGACTACCAAAGGACCCAAGTTGGTCTTACAAGGGCCTACTATTTAGTATTTGAGACCACGCCAGGTAATGTTAGCATCAACTTGAGAGGATCACAATCAATCTTTGAAGTATAAAGGTTAAGTACGACAATTCGATTAGAAATTTAACCCCTTTTAATTATGGACAATTAACACATTCGTTTCTACAAGTGCCAACCAGAATTCTACTTAGTAACATCAAAAAAGAGGAGGTTCAGTTAGTTTTCTGCTACTCTTCAGCTGCTATGGGACATTGGGAATATCATCCAAATCCAAACTCTCTGTAGGCAGATCTTCGGTCATCGCACCTAGCATAACATCTGAGTTCAATGTCACCCCACTCTGCAGACGTTATAACATAATAAGGTTATTACATGAACATCAAATAAATTAATTGCATAATTAAAATATAAAAAGGAAAAGGAGTACCACACTTGGCCATGTCTCAAAATTTTGGTTTTGAGACAGGTTGTACCACACTTGGCCATGTCAAGAAAGTTGCTATATCTAACTAAGCACCAGTCAATTTCCATTATGTTGGAAGTTCCCACTTCCAAAATTTACTATGTTGTTATTAGATGTCATAAATGAATAATCCATAGTAGTCAAACAAATTCTTAAAAATGCAGTATACGTCTGAGAATTCAGAATTTGACACTGCATTATTTTCATACAATAATTTTTCTAAATGACTAATTATTATTGTTCCAAACATCCAATTATTAAATGCCTGCAAATGGTTCTAAAGACTACACTACATCCTAGTGGAGTAATATATAACAGGTGAAGACACAAGTAGAGAAAAACCAATAAGTACGCATGTTGTTGTACTTCAATGCTGAAATTAACAATTAGTAGCTAATCAAAGAGGCGGGGGATGCTTAAGCTCAAGTTACCTATTAAGTGGCCCTAACCAATAAAATAGATAGGGGAACACTTAACGCCTCTAAGGATATGCTTAAGTAACCGTAAGGGGAATTTCATCATTGCCGAGATGTTCTTGTATTTATGCAGATCTCAGACAAGGTAACTGGGTTAAAAACTAGTAGTAAACATAAAATTCCAAACTCCGACGAGGTTATTTTCCTCTCCTGACGCAATTTATAACAAATGACTGAAAGGGTAGTTTAGCTCAAAACCTTGTTAGCAGTTGAGGGTTTGGCAACACACTGACAGGTTTTTATATGCTCTCTATGGAACATAATAACTGATCGGCACTTTGGGCGCATTTATATGTATGAGAGTAAAAGGATATATATACCTCGGCTGGAACTTAAGCATGTCTGCATGAGCCATGGCTTCTGCTTGAGCTATTCTTTGTCTAAATATCTGAGCCATCTCTTCTGCCTGTAACACAAACAAAATAACCGTATAACACGTATATATAATTTGTGCATCTGCCTAATGAACTAAACACCTTTTACGTAAAAACAAATAACAATAAGCTAAAAAGTTGGTGTTACAAGTTCAAACCTAACTTGGCTGTAAGTGAATAGACAAGCTTCAAGTTTGAAATAATATATTTACAAAAATACCCTTTTGTTCAAGATCTTCATCTTCCTCATCTTAAAACCCAGTTTTCAGCCACCGTTTCCGGCAACCAACTGCCATCTTTGATAAATTTTCATCTCTGATAACTTTTGGGTCTATCAAATCTAATGTTAATTTATGATAATTCACTACCTAATTTCTTTTCATATTTTGAATCCAAGATCCGGTTACTTCAAGACTACATAATAATTTAACCCAAATGGCTAATTCAATTCCACTTAAATCCAAAATTCAACAACTCATCTCAAATCAAAACCCAAAAAACTACTCAAAACTAAAACCAAACCCACTTATAATCATACCCATATTTTAAAACCCCCAAATCTATATCATTTCATGATCCAACAAGATTCATACAACAGTACAAACTGGTATGGATTTTTGTCACACTATTTAGTCTCGTGATAATTTGTATACTAGCAATGAAAATCAATTAACTCTTCCATCTTAAAACCTGAGTATCAAAAGGAACTAGATGGGAAAAATGGGTTCGTATATTCTCAGTTCTGTGAACTATACCGATACTTGATGGCTTTAGTTTTTTCTGCTGCATCCCGGTTGCTGTTATTGTCTATCTGGAGTGTTTGGTTGCATCTGTGTGGGGGAGGTAGCAGCTCGCAAGGACATGTTTATGTTCTCTGCTGTTTTAGGCAGGTCATAGTGTCATACACATATCTCATGTGTTTTTGGGTCATTATCTTTGCTAGCTCTGTTTAGTAGTGTGCAAATTGTATTGTCTACTTATAAGATTGCTGGTTTGGGTGTTTGGCTAGTTCATGGGGTCTGTCTCATGGATGGTTGTTTCTTTTGTTGTAAGTTTTTTTTGCAATAATATTTCTGCCAGAAATGATGGCTGGAAACTGAGTTTTAAGATGAGGAAGATGAAGATCTTGAACAAAAGGGTATTTTTGTCAAATCACTCGTAAAATTAGTCATAGTAGTACATAAATCTGTGGTATGTTAGTGATAATGAACCTTTTTTAAGTGTGTTATGCAACCTAGTATATTTGAAAAGGTATATTACCTTTCTTTAGCCTTTGCCCTTTAAAATATGGGTAATTGATTATAAGTGGGTTTGGTTTTAGTTTTGAGTAGTTTTTTGGGTTTTGATTTGAGATGAGTTGTTGAATTTTGGATTTAA